>ML404200.1:0-10432 GCA_005239525.1 Nicotiana knightiana | reverse complement strand
TCAATGGAAAAAGATTCTAATGGGAGAGGGAAAGTGGGGGAATTGGGAAGGGTGGGACGGTTGGTTAGGGTAAATTAATTGGGTTAATGGGGGAAAATAAAAAAAAAATAACAAAATTAAAAAAAATGAAAAACTTACCTGTTGTCGAGACGGACTAGCGCGGCCTTAGCGCTAGCTTAGCGCGGGCGTGCTAGTCTCAGGGGTCCTGGGACAGTGAGAAACCTCACTAGCGCGGGCTCTAACGCGTGCTTAGTGCGGTTGCGCTAGTGGGATTTACCTGGGACAGTAAAAAACCTGACTAGCGCGACCACTAGCGCGTGCTGAGCGCGGGCGCGCTAGTCCAGGCGTCCTCAACCTTATGCTTTTATTTTCTTCTTTCTTTGGGGTCTATTGCCCACCCCTTTTCTCTCACACCTGCATATGTTAGTATCTACTATAAACACTATAACTATTAGTTTGCCTCCCAACCAGCGCTTGGTTTAACGTCGCTGCACGACGCAGAATGAGTGCAATTAAGGCTCGCTCAGCCTCTGAGGTTCAAAAAGATGCACCACAGCCAGCTCACTGGTTTCATTCATCCCCACATACATTTTCAATCTTTTTCCATTGACCTTGAAGGCGTTAGACTCATCTTCAGCAGCAATTTCCACAGCACCAGAAGGAAACACTTCGACCACTTTGAATGGTCTAGACCATTGGGACTTGAGCTTACCCGGAAACAATCTCAATCTTGAATTGTAGAGCAATACTTTGTCTCCGGATTTGAAATTTCGGTCCACAATTTTTTTGTCGTGTAACCTCTTCATTCTCTCTTTATATAGCCTTGTGCTCTCAAATGCTTGATATCTGAACTCTTCCAACTCATGCAGCTCTGTGACTCGATTTTCTCCCACAACATCGAGATCCGTGTTCAACTGCTTTAATGCCCACCACGCTCGATGTTCTAGCTCCACAGGCAGGTGACAGGCCTTACCAAATACCAACTTGTACGGAGACATACCAATTGGTGTTTTAAATGTAGTCATATAGGCCCAGAGTGCGTCATCAAGCTTTTTCGCCCAATCAGTTCTTGTGGCGTTTACTGGTTTGGTCAGCACACTCTTGATTTCATGGTTTGATACCTCAACCTGCCCACTCTTCTGAGGGTGATAAGGGGTTTCCACCTTGTGGCGCACATCATACTAGGCTAGTAGTTTCTCGAACACACGATTGCAAAAACGAGTGCCTCTGTCACTAATAATAGCCCTTGGGATCCCAAAACGGGTGAATATGTTTTTCTTCAAGAACCCCACCACCACTCTTGCATCATTGGTGGGGAACGCTGCAGCTTCTACCCATTTGGACATGTAGTCTACAGCAACAAGTATGTACTTATTGTCGTAAGAGCTGACAAAGGGACCCATGAAGTCAATCCCCCATACATCAAACATCTCCACTTTTGTATTGGATTCATGGGCATCTTATGACGACGGGATATGTTCCCCATCCTTTGACATTCGTTACAGCCCTTCACCCATTGGTGAGCATATTTGAACACAGTAGGCCAGTAGAACCCGACCTCTAGCACCTTAGCTGCTGTCTGAACTCCTCCAAAATGTCCTCCATATGGTGATGCGTGATAAGCCTGCATAACATTCTATCTCGGGGACACACCTCCGGATCATGTTATCAATGCAAATTTGCAAATGAGGTTCATCCCAATAGTCATTGCGGAAATCACGATAAAACCTTTTCTTTTGGACAGAAGAGAGTTCGTAAGGTTCAATACCACTTGCTAGGTAGTTTGTAATGTCTGCATACCATCACACATCCTCTACGCTCGTGGCGAGTAGCTGTTCGTCTGGAAAAGTTTCCAGAATATCCTCCGATTCAATTGCATTCTCAGCACCTTCAAGACGTGACAATTGGTCAGCGACTTGGTTCTTCATGCCCTTGCGGTCACGAATCTCCAAGTCAAATTCTTGAAGAAGCAGCACCCAACGAATTAGGCGCAGCTTAGACTCTTTTTTCTCAACCAAGTATCTGATGGCTGCGTGATCACTGTACACAATCACCTTCGATCCGATCAAGTAAGACCTGAACTTTTCAAAGGCGAACACTACTGCCAACATCTCCTTTTCGATCACCGTGTAGTTCAGCTGAGCTCCACTCAAAGTCCTACTTGCGTAGTAAATTGGGTGCATTATTTTATCTTTGCGCTGACCCAACACGGCTCCCACTGCGTAGTCACTGGCATCGCACATGAGTTCAAACGGTTTCTCCCAGTCGGGTGCAACGATAATTGTGCCGTGACTAACCGCTTTTTTAGCTCCTCAAACGCCACCCTGCAATCATTAGAAAACACAAAGGGGTTATCTTTTTCAAGCAACTTATGGAGGGGGTTGGCGATCTTGGAGAAATCTTTGATGAATCGCCGGCAGAACCCGACATGCCCAAGGAAGCTACATATAGCTTTTACTGATGTGGGAGGTGGAAGTTTTTTGATCACATCGACTTTATCTCGGTCTACCTCAATTCCTTTACTTGACACCAAGTTCCCCAAGACGATCCCTTCTTGTACCATGAAATGACACTTCTCCCAGTTAAGCACACGATTCGTCTCAATGCACCTTTTTAGGACACGGGTCAGGTTTGCTAGGCACTCATTGAATGAATTTCCCACAACTGAGAAATCATCCATGAATACCTCCATGATGTGTTCGACCATGTCTGTGAATATGGCCATCATGCACCTTTGAAATGTGGTGGGTGCATTGCATAGGCCAAATGGCATTCTTCTGAAGGCAAATACCCCATAGGGGCATGTGAAGGAGGTCTTTTCCCTGTCTTCCGGGGCGATTGAAATCTGGTTGTACCGTGAGTACCCGTCCAGGAAATAAAAGTGAGACCTCCCTGCAAGCCCGTCTAGCATCTGATCAATGAAGGGAAGTGGGAAGTGGTCTTTTCGGGTGGCAAGATTCAGCTTTTTGTAATCCATGCATATTCTCCAGCCCGTGACGGTTCTTGTAGATATCAACTCATTTTTTTCATTCTTTACAACCGTCATGCCATCCTTTTTTGGAACACATTGCACTGGGCTAACCCAACTGCTGTCAGAGATGGGAAAATGATTCCCGCATCTAACCACTTGATGATTTCTTTCTTCACCACTTTCTTCATGTTTGGGTTCAAGAGCCTTTGATGTTCCCTGGAAGGCCTGTGTCCCTCTTCCAGGAGAATCTTGTGCATGTAATATGCCGGGCTGATCCCTTTGATATCTGCCATGGTCCATCCAATGGCAGTCTTGCACTCTCAGAGTACCTGTAACAACTGATTTGCATGCACATCTAACAAACTGGATGGGATGGGCTGGAAATGGTTTCAACTCTAGTTTGGGAGGTTCTTCCACAGAGGGCTTGGCTGGCGGGCTCTCTCTTTTCTCTAAGTGCATTGGTTCAAACTCGAGAGCCCTCGGCCATACCCCTTTACCTTCAAGTGCTAACACCCACTCTGCCAATTCATCCCTATTTACCTCATCTAAATTCATTAAACATGCAGCAAGGGGGTCCTCAATTGTTAAGGACGCATCATCTTCCTCCACTATCACATCCACAGAATCAATTAGAGAGCATTTGTCGAACTCACTCGGTCGCCTCATGAATTTCTGCACATTGAATGTGATTTCTTCATCATTAAGCCCATCTTGAAATCCCCAGTCTCACAATCAATGAGAGCTCTGCCTGTGGCCAAAAATGGCCTGCCCAAGATTATGGGAACTTCTTCATCCACTCGACAGTCTAGTATCACAAAATCAGCAGGGAACACAAACTTCCCCACCTGCACCAAAACATCATCCAAAATACCCGACGGTCTCTTCACTGTCCTATCAGCTAGCTGCAGCAACATGGAAGTTGGTCTGGATCTACCAATACCCAGTCTCTTATAAATGGCCAGGGGAATTAGATTAATGCTGGCCCCTAAATCACACAGTGCTTTGGAAAAAGCAAAATTGCCAATGGTGCAGGGAATTGTAAATCTCCCTGGATCAAACAACTTTTCTGCTATTGGTCGTGTTACCACAGCACTGCAAGTCTGAGTCAAAGTCAAAGTCTCCAAGTCTTGTAAATCAAACTTCCAGGACATCAAGTCCTTCATCATCTTCGCATACCCATGTATCTCTTTCAGAGCATCAATCAGAGGAATGTTTACCTGTACCTGCTTCAGCATATCCAAGAACTTTTTGTACTGCTCATCCTTTTGGTATTTGGCCAGCCTTTGAGGGAATGGGGCTGGCGGTCTCTTCTTCCCAGTGATTTGTGTTACGCCCTGCAATATTACGTCGATATTACGTCTCGCAGTATTAAATTACGACGATGTTGCACCCTGTAGTATTGTACGTTGAATTTGTCGTAAGGTAATTGACATTAGTCCAAGGAAAGAGATTATTTGGAGATTATATGGATTATGCTATTTTAAACAAATGATGAGTAAATTCGTGAAAGTGAGAGGGGAAGCAAGTCAAAGAAAATGAATTTTTGTCCAAGTTTGGCATGTTGGGATAAAATACGGGCCAAGCATTAATACCGATATTTATGGACTAGTATGATACATGGTACCATATGATCATGATAGAATAATGTATAAAGTGTATTAAAAATAAGTAGAATTTTAGGTAAATTGAGATAATTTTTACTTATGCGGGTAATTGGTTAATTACCGGATAACAGAACATTACCTAATTACCTAATAAGTAGATAAAGATTAAATATCTCCATCCCACTCCCCACGTGGCAGTCGGCTAGTATTAAAACATATGACTAATTATTCATGTATGCTTAGTGGCTAAAGTAAGCAAACGTGTACTTCACTGAAGATTGATAAGAAAAACTTGGTCTCTTTAAAAGCTGGGTCTTTTAAAGCTAAGTCCATTTCAGCTAGAGAATAACAAAGTGAAACTCAAATCTTTCTTCTAATTTCAAATCTCCAAGAACAGACGCCAAGTTTCAAACCTCCAACGAAATTCTTGCAAACAGTTATAACAAGAATTGATTAGAACCGTAGCAATGTAAAATTTTGCGGTTCTAAAGGAATATGGTGTAATCTTTTCCAAGAATATTATATGGAGTTTTTTCCTACTCCAAGTATGTTAAGGCTATCCCTTCTTTCTTTGGCATGGTCCAAATTATACTGAAGAAACGAGCAAATACACAGTTTCTATAAATTACTCTCTTCATAGAAGTAGTAGGGGTGTCTATATTCTTGATTCCCCATGAGAATTATTATTATCTTCTGTTCATGGGTCTCGAAAATACGTATGTTGGTAAAGTTTATTTCATGATATTAATCAGAGGCATAGTGGCCTTATGACGTACCGAGAGATTTTATTGACGTATTTCATATGCATTTCATGCATTCACATTGACCCATGACCAGATGGCGTTATATACGCGTATATATGTAAATATATGTATATGGGATATGGGATATGGGAAACGGTTACGACGTTATATACCCACCACCACCTGATCAGCTGGTATATGATGATGATGTTGCCCACAGTGGCTGAAATATGATTCAAACGGCGTTATATACGCGTATATATGTAAATATATGTATATGGGATATGGGATATGGGAAACGGTTACGACGTTATATACCCACCACCACCTGATCAGCTGGTATACGTTGATGATTTTCCCACAGTGGCCGAGATGATATGATGGGATTCCCTCAGAGGCCTAATGATGTTATGAAATATGTACCTATGCACGACATGACATTCATACGCATATGCATGACATTATACGTATTTCATGATTTACAGAATTATCCAGACTTACAGGTTGAGTCAGTTACTCTATATTACTTCCATGTCGGTTATGTACTTATTTGTGCCTTACATACTCGGTACATTATTCGTACTGACGTCCCTTTTGCCTGGGGACACTGCGTTTCATGCCCGCAGGTCCTGATAGACAGGTCGAGAGCCCTCCAAGATGCAGGTGCGCTCCATTTGCTCCGGAGTTGCTTATTTGGTCAGTATAATTAGGACATTTATTGATTGGTATGGCGGGGCTCAGTCCTGACCTTTATGATACTTATATACCCTTAGAGTCTTGTAGACAGATGTCATGTATACGAATACTTGTATGGAATTATCGGCCTGTGCGTAGAGTATATAAATGATTATGTTGGTATATTAGGCTCGTATGTCATGTGTATATGATGATGTAATAAGAAATATACGTTACGCTGGTACTCGGTTGAGTAAAGTATCGGGTGCCCGTCGCGGACCATCGGTTTGGGTCATGACAAAAGTGGTATCAGAGCAGTTCTGTCATAGGGAGTCTACAAGCCGTGTCTAGTAGAGTATTGTTTATGGGTGTGTCGTGCACCACACTTATAAGCAGGAGGCTACAACGCATTTAGGACTGTCACTCTTTATTCTTACTCTAGATCGTGTGGTAGAGCTCAGTTGTAAGAACTCAATTTCCTAAACTCTATCTTATCCATAATATGATGATGCCTATATCTTAAAAGACGGTTGGTAAGGGATTGAATACGGTTGTGGAAGAATTGAATCAGATGAACTCGATTTTGCATTATGCTTATGATAAGTAAATGTGAGGTCTTCAACAGACCAACCGTGTACTAAAAGGTGTAAGGTTCTTGATAAGGAGTTTTAAAGCAAGAATACTTATCCACTCTTACGGTAAAAAGGAATAACATAATCGGAAGGTAGACACAAGTTTCAGCAAGTAAAAGAAGCAAGGTGAAGAAGGGTACGAGGTACCCAGTTAATAAATATTATCATTATTTACCATTCAGGAAGGGAGATATGAGCATTTTGAGTTACCTTCAACAGTGACAGATGTACGATTGAACAGTGACAGATGTACGTACAATCGACCACACCAATCTCAGTTCTGCCCTATGAGAGCAAACATATATAGTTAAGAGAAGGACATGTTATCAGGATCCGGCTGGAGTTAGAGTAACCCAAAATATTGGATGGATTGGTAAAGTTAGTTGACATTTACGAAGGATAATGCAAACTTGGTAATGGATCTCCTTGTGAGACCCAGATGGTGCACTCTAAATAGTACGACTAGATATGAGTGCTACAAATATAGGTACTGGAAACTTGGAAAGGATAAATATTACCTTAGTATGACTCTCATACCTAGTAGAGAAACAATGCTAGGAAACCCGAAGATCCAGTGGATGAAACAAGGAGAGCTAAAAGAAAAAGAATGTCTTGTTCGAATTTTCAGAATAAAGTGATAGACATAGATGTCAGCGGGAAATAAGAAAAGAATTAGTGAAACATTATAAGTAACATGTGATACTTGGATGGCAACGGTAGAAAAAGAAGAATGGAAATAATGACAGTATTATAGAGTCTACTGTCAGGTGAAGGGAAAGACGAAAGGTGACAGGCCTTGAGACAACAAAAGAGTATAGGCCATAAAGTTATAACCTAATTTCAAGAAATAAGTTTGTAACCCCAATGCAATTACCGGAAGGAAATGTTAGACCTTAGAATGATAGAAATCAGTATGGGCTATAGGATAAACTAAACATGAATTAGGGACTGAGTGAGTGATAATAGTCGGCACCATAGGAATTTCAGATTTAGCTCCAGCAACAAAAGAATGGACGACAAAAGAAGATTCATGAGAAATTCAGAAAATGGTCATGTAACAAAAGTCTCGCAACAAAATTGTAAGCACTCCAAAGGAAAGTGTCACCTACCGTGGATAATGAACGAGAAGTAAAATTAAAAGTAATATTCGAGATCATATGAGTTATATAAAAACTATGGCAAATGTGGGCACTAAGATAAGCTAAGTATGGACGCAACAAGGGGGGCAGAAAGACCAGGAAGAGAAATAGCTTACGTTGAAAGAAAGCTAAGATGGAATGAAAGAAGTTATTTGATCAATGATCCAGAGTTTGTTACATAATGAATGCACTCAATATATCAGAGTATTATACATGCAGCATATACAACTGTAGAAGATTCCGATAAGTTAAAAGAAAGAATTGAGCCCAGGTCATAGACGAAGGATTGAATTATTAAAGGATTGTATCATGGATATTCCTCAGCGCCCATGAAAGGTTAGAGATAATAACTAATACCATGAACCGCAAATCGGGAGGTAGCTTAAGCCTACATAAAGGATAATCAGAAGAAGGAGGAAACTAAAGAGTTACATCAACGAAGTAAATCAGGGATTTGATTATTGGACCCAGAAAATTATAGAAATCGTGATTAAGAACATTGTAGAATTAAGCTAATATCAAAGGTACAAAAGAAATAGTACAACAACTATATTTTATAACGGCTCTACGTTAAAGCCATTTAGAAGAAGTACCAGCCTCATAAGAAGTCGGTATGAAGCTCCCACCAGATTTTGTATGCACCAGAGGTACAAATATTATAAGAGAGCTTCAAGTTGTGGATGTGATTATACCTATGTAAAATGGAGGTCATGAAAGAAATAAAAGATATGATGTGAGACTTTAAGATAAGTTTGGTAAAGGTGGACAACGTACGAGATACTCAAATACAGAAGGTTGTGAATAGTCCTTACTCCGGATTGAAGGCTAGAAGTGTGGGGATTCAACATCAAGGAATAATAACAGCACCGTCAGTAGCATATCCTTCAGCCTATGGTCTAGGTATCGAGAAGCCTGATTAACATAATAAAGAAGAGTTAGAGATGAGGTGATGTCTCGCTTGACATTCCAGAAAGACATAAGGAAATCTATAATGCAACCAAGTTGAAAGGTTGCAAGTAATATAAATAGATATGTGTAGGTCGCAAGCTATTGTACGGTGAAACGACAAGGTTCTAGGATAAGAAAAGGGTGAGTGAGAAGGTAAAAAAAATGGATAAGCCCTTAGGATTAAGCCCATGAAAACAAGAAGAGATGGTGGTTTCTCTAAGTTATACAAAGCTCAGTATAGCCTGAATAAACTCAAAGGAGTCTAAGACTAATGACATTTAGAAGGAATGGAATGTTGTCGCGATAGTAGAATGATGGTGTAATTGTGATAGATAAAGGCTGACGTTTGGGCCTTCGATTGAGTAGTGACGTGAAGAGGATCTCATGAATTGTACGGGACTAAAATACCCATGTAAGTGAATCACATTGGGATGCTATAAAATACGGTTATTGAAGTACAACATCGCCGCTAAGTGAATCAGGAAAGTCAATTTGAATATTTCTCGATGCAACTAAGCCCCAAGTGGTAAGTAATTACGTAAGAAGTTTCAAGTTATCAGTGGTATATTGTAGATCAATATTGAGATGAATAAACAATGGATGGATAAAAGTTCAACATTATGAGATGATATTAGACCACCAGTCTTAAAGATAAACAACGAGAGTAACCTGGAGATGGTTGTAGACCTCAGTAACGATAAATTGAAGTAAGAATTCTGATAGTATGGCCTACTTAGATGTAGTAAAGCTAACGACACCAGAGGAACAACTTGACATAATTTTGTATATGTTCACAAAGTGAAGCCTAGAGATGTGGCTAAAAGCCAAAAGAGAAGAGAAGAGTCAGGCGCACACATAAAGTTAGAGTCGTAAAGACTGCGTGATAGAAGGTAGCAACAGTTACGAGATTAAAAGGATTCCGACTACAAGTCGTGGTGTGAGAAAGAGGCTTAAAGGTGGAATACCCTGGCCTTTGTGATTCATTCAAAGAACAGTCGCCTAGATAACAAGACGAATGCTAAAGTATTCGCAAGACGTATGGGCTATGAGAAGATAAGAGCATCAGTCAACATTCGAGGACGAATGTTCCAAAGGGGGGAATGATGTTACACCCCGCAATATTACGTCGATATTACGTCTCGTAGTATTAAATTACGACGATGTTGCACCCTGTAGTACTGCACGTTAAATTTTTCGTAAGGTAATTGACATTAGTCCAAGGAAAGAGATTATTTGGAGATTATATGGATTATGATATTTTAAACAATTGATGAGTAAATTCGTGAAAGTGAGAGGGGAAGCAAGTAAAAAGAAATGAAGTTTTTTCTAAGTTTGGCATGTTGGGATAAAATACGGGCCAAGCATTAATACGATATTTATGGACTAGTATGATACATGGTACCATATGACCATGATAGAATAATGTATAAAGTATATTAAAAATAAGTAGAATTTTAAGTAAATTGAGACAATTTTTAATTATGCGGGTAATTGGTTAATTACTGGGTAACAGAAGATTACCTAATTACCTAATAAGTGGATAGATAAAGATTAAATATCTCCACCCCACTCCCCACGTGGCAGTCGGCTAGTATTAAAACATATGACTAATTAGTCATATATGCTTAGGGGCTAAAGTAAGCAAACATGTACTTCACTGAGAGTGAGTGAATTCTTTCGATCTTAAGTTCCTATGTTGTTAAATTTCATTGTGTGTGGA
>ML404199.1:34554-45225 GCA_005239525.1 Nicotiana knightiana | reverse complement strand
GATTAGGATATGAATTAACTAAATTAATTTGTTCTTGTTTTATTTGTATAGATGGAACATCTATACAAATAGTTTATAGATGTATAAATATTGTAGTTCATTTTTTGATTTAGTGTTTCAATTTTGTGAACATTGTATTTTATTGAGGATTAGGGTTTAAGGTCTTGTTTTAATTAGATTTGTTAAATAATTTTATTAACTAATTAGTTTAATTAGTGTTGAATTTAGTTTAGTTAGATTTAAATTATGTATTGTCTTTAGGATATGAATTGAACATTTAGGATATGAGTTGAACCTTTAGGATATGAATTGAACATTTAGGATGTGAGTTGAACCTTTAGGATATGAATTAATTAACTAAAAACGATTAGGATATGAACTAACTAAATTAATTTATTCTTGTTTTATTTGTATAGATGGAACATCGTACTTGGATGGACAATAGGAATTATCCTAATCGGCGGGGATTGCGGGAGGAATTTGTAGAAGGTGTTGAGATCTTTGTTAGACATGCAATGGAACTTCCACCATACAAAAAAGATGGATTAATTAGGTGCCCTTGTGTTAAGTGCGACTGTATGAAGTTTGAAAAACTGGAGGACGTTAAAGTTCATCTTTATAGGAAAGGGTTTATAGCGAATTACTTTGTGTGGACTTATCATGGAAGGTCGATTGTAGCAATGGGATATTTCATAACACCCTTGCGGGTGAAAGAAGTAGGTCGGTGGAGAATACAAATTATGATTCTAGAATGCACGATATGGTTGCGGATGCTTTTAGGATGCAATTTGGGAGTGAGCCCACTGAAAACGTTGAACAAACCCCTAATGATAACGCAAAACGTTTTTTTAAACAGTTAGAGGAAGCTAGTCGTCCATTAAAGTAAGGAAGTCCGCACTTTGAGTTGTCTGTTGCAGTTAGATTACTAAGTATAAAATCTGATTGGAATATTTCTCAGGCAGCCATGGACTCTTTCATTGACCTTATGACTGAACTAGTTGACCCTGATATCAGCTTACCTGATGATTTCTATAAGGCAAAGAGATTGGTTTCTAAGTTAGGACTTTCGTCAATGAGAATTGATTGTTGTGAAGGTGGTTGTATGTTATATTATAAAGATAATGCAGATTTAGACAATTGTAAATTTTTCCACAAGCCTCATTTCAAGAGGCTTTCCAGCGGAAAAATGGTCGCTATCAAGGCGATGCATTATTTACCTCTTATACCTAGGTATAATAGGTTATATGCATAGGAAAGTTCTGCTTCTCATATGAGATGGAACTTTGAAAATAGAAGACCACCAGGTGTTATCTGTCATCCTTCAGATGGAGAATCTTAGAAGCACTTTGATAGGACATATCCAGATTTTACTAGTGAACCAAGGAACATTCGGTTGGGTCTGTGTGCGGATGGCTTCACTCCTTTTTCTGTATCTGCGACACCATATTCATGCTGGCCTGTCTTTCTTACACCTTATAATCTACCACCCGAGTTGTGCATGACTAGTCCATATATATTCTTAAATTGTATTATCCCCGGTCCACGTAATCCAAAAAGTTTGATTGATGTATATTTGCAACCTTTGATTGATGAGCTGAAAGAATTGTGGTATGATGGTGTTGAACCATATGACATATCAACCAAGCAGAATTTCAATTTGCGTGCTAATTTAATGTGGACAATTAACGATTTTCCTGCGTATGGAATGTTGTCTGGGTGGATGACTGCTAGTAGGCTAGCTTGTTTGTACTGCATGGAACATACTAAAGCGTTCACTTTGAAACATGGCCGAAAGCTCACGGTTTGACTGTCATCGTTGATTCTTGCCTCATGATCATGAGTTTAGAAGGATNAAAAAAAATACAGTGGAGCTTGATTCTCCACCTCCGATACTATCAGGTGAGGAAATTTGGGAGAGGGTCCAGCACTTCAGTAAAGTTACTAATGTTCCACCTTATAAATTCCCCAGATACGACCATCGTCATAATTGGACGAAATAGAGTATATTTTGGGAGTTTCCTTATTGGAAGGATAATCTTCTCCGTCATAACCTTGATGTCATGAACATTGAGAAGAATTATTTTGACAATTTGTTCAACACAGTGATGGATGTTAAAGGTAAGACAAAGGATAACCCGAAGGCTAGAATGGACTTACAAGAATATTGCAGGCGCCCTGAATTACACTTGCAAACAACAAACAATGGTAAGATATTCAAGCCCAAAGCAAGTTACACATTCACTTTGGAGGAAAGAAAGCAAATTTGTGATTGGGTAACGAAATTGAATATGCCTGAGGGTTATGCGTCGAATCTTGGGAAAAAAGTTGATATAGAGGTAGGGAAGTTGAGCCATTTGAAAAGTCACGACTGTCATGTTTTCTTGGAGACCTTAGTGCCTATTGCATTTTGTGGTTTGCCTGAAAGAATCTGGAAACCCATCACAGAGATTAGTTTATTTTTCAAGGACTTGTGTTCTTCCACATTAAGGGAAGAAAACCTAATCCGGATGGATCAGAACATTCGTGTAACATCTACGAAGCTGGAAAAGATATTTCCATGTGGTTTTTTTGATGTGATGGAACACCTTCCAATCCACCTTGTACACGAGGCAAGACTTGGAGGGCCTGTTCAATGCAGATGGATGTATCCCTTTGAGAGGTAATATTATAAGTTTCATGTAAATTTCTGTGTTATTAGAATGTTCTTGGCTAACCTGAAATTATGTAGGACAATTGGAAAATGCAAATAATTTGTTAAGCAGAGGAATATGATAGAAGGATCTATATACGAAGCTTATCTTGCAAAGGAAACTTCTCATTTTTGCTCTTATTATTTTGAGAGTAAGGTGAGATGTGCTAGGAATAGGCCCAATAGGAACACGGTCCAATGTGTGAATGATCCATTATATCCGCCTATGTCCATATTCAATCAACCAGGCCGATGTTCTAAGGATGTTAGAAAGAGAAGTTTGAGTGATATGGAGTACAAGTCAGCTACACTTCATGTGTTACTAAATTGCCCTGAAGTTACACCATTTCTCAAGTAAGTATTGATTTAGTAGTGATCAAGTAATTAAATTTAATTTGATTACATCTCAATGCAACTACTAAAAATATTTGATGTGTCACAGTCACTTCGTGGGTCAATTTGGCCATGATGTTGTATATACGGGATTTGATACGTGGTTCAAACAAGTTGTAAGTTTATCCATATAATATTCTAACACTATGTAGGTAAACAATGTTTGGAAGTTACGCTAACTTATGAATTTTTTTTAAAAAAAATATGTAGGTAAATGAACCAAATAATGGTGTAAATAAATTTTTGAAAGATATATCTTTGGGACCTGGGCTTCAGGTCAGAACAATGTCTAAGTACGTTGTGAATGGTTATAAGTTTCATACAGATGATTGCTCTAAAAATATAAATAGCAACAACAACGGGGTGTGGGTTCAAGGAGGTGATGGCAACCGAGTTGGAGAGATTGATTATTATGGTGTGCTCAAAGAAATAATTGAACTAGAATATACTGGTTATCCATATAAGAAATTGATACTCTTTAGATGCAAGTGGTTTGACCCACATCCAACAAGAGGTACAAGAGTACACAACCAATACAACATAATTGAGGTTAATCATACGAGGGAGTATGATCGCTATGATCCTTTCATTATTGCACATAATGTTAGGCAAGTGTATTATGCTCCTTATCCATTGCGGCGGAATAAGTCAGATTGGTGGGTTGTAATTAAAACTAAACATGTAGGTAGGGTGGAAGTCGAGAATATGTTAGATGTTGCTTATCAAAACGATATCTCCAGTGTTCACCAAATAGTGGACGGACTTTTAGAAAACACTGCACACATATTGGAATAAGTTGACATAGATGAAGTAACAATAATAGAAAATGTTGAATAAGAATCAACTGATGAAGCGCAAACTAGTTCGGAAGAAAAATCCTCCGACGAGGAACAATACGTCGATGAACTTTAAAAAGTTGGTTTCTTTACTACTTCATTTTATAGCTATTTTATTATATGTTTCAATCTAAATATGTAATTTTTATGCAGATGACAGGCAAGGGTCGAGGTAACGATGACCCTACGGGTTCTCGGGGTAAAGGAAAGGCTAAGAAGGGAAAGAGGAAAGTAGAAGATACTCCTCCCTCTTATCCTCCCTCTTTTCCACCCTCTTCACAGGCGCCGCCTATGTCTTATCCTCCACCCGATGGATATTATGAGGCGCCACAACATCACCAGCCCAACTACTTCTTTGTGCAAACACCGGGTCTTTCAGCACAGGGCCCTAGGACTGTACGTCCAGCATACAGTCTAGCTGCCTCACGAGCACATGGCTCACATCCATCTAGGTCACAGACACGGGGGTCACAACCACGTGGGTCACAGCCACTGGTGCCACAACCACGGGGGTCAGAGGCATCAGTATCACAACAGCTTCCGGTTGATCCCGCGATGTCGCAATCACAGGGATCACATCCATCTTCCTCATCGGCTCCATCTCTTACAGGCCTTCGCCTGCGAGATACTAGCTCTGACCCCCCTACACCTTCCACACATGCATCTAATGTACCTTTTCCGACGATGATGCTGATGATGCGAGGAGGTGCATAAGGATAAGTATGGCAGGATCATCATAATACCTGAGGGTGATGGGTAAGAGCAACTTGATTTTTTTACGTTTATTGTTTGTACAGTTTGTACTAATATATTAAAGTTTTTTTTTGTTAAATTCCAGGTTCAACCCGAGTAACACTACTATGAGGATAATCACCAACGCCACCAGAAAGCTTTATGATGCCCCTTATACGAGTTGGAGTGAATTCCCATTCTCGCTGAATGAGAAAATTTTCAATGAATTTAAGGTATAAATTTTCTTTTAAGCTTTATAATTATTTATATTTATGATATTTTCATACAATATTTAACTTTTGAAATACAGAGCAAGTGTGTATGGGAACACCGCTATAGCGCGNCCCCTTATACGAGTTGGAGCGAATTCCCATTCTCGCTGAAGGAGCAAATTTTCAATGAATTTAAGGTATAAATTTTCTTTTAAGCTTTATAATTATTTATATTTATGATATTTTCATACAATATTTAACTTTTGAAATACAGAGCAAGTGTGTATGGGAGTACCGCTATAGCGCGGAGGTGGCGCGTAATTTTAATCTTAAGGCTCGGAAGTGGTTGTCGCATAGTTTCTCAAACGCTAGACTGTACAACCAGAAGCCTAACTGGTTGGTTGACGAATTTTGGAGGGATTTGAAAAGCCAGTGGCTTACCGCGGAGCTCTTAAAGAAGAGCGAAAAAGGAAAGAAAGCTCGCGCATCCGAGAAGGGAGGCTCCTTGCACACTGGAGGTGCGATCAGCCAAGGGACTATAAAAAGAAGATTGGTACGTAATTTATTCATTTATTTTAATTTTCAAAGTATATCTATTCTGTTTATTAACTATAATTTATGAATTTTCAGGAAAAGAAGATGGGTCGTCCAATGAAGCAAGATGAGTTATTCAAGGAGACTCATATTGTCAAGAAAAAGAAAGAGATTGATCCAGAAAGGTGGATCGACGACCGATCATCGACTGTACATGTAAGTTTTCTCTTTTCATTAAATATTCTGATATACTCTAATATAATCTTTCAAGTACTAATTAAATATTTTCTTATAGGATCGCTTCAGAGTGACATGGAGGAATTCATGCAGTCAGCCACCTAATGAGTCGGGCGAGCCAATCCGTATTTCGGAGGAGGATGCAAAAAGACTATGGATGCAGGCGGCTGGCGGTGCAAAATATGGGAAGGTATACGGGCTTCCTAATAAGAAGTTCCACCGCTATCACTGTGGAATGCAAGGAATAGGAACTTCCTCGCAAGCCGAGCAACTTGATGGGGAGAGCCTCTCCACTATGCGGGAGACTGTGACAAAGCTCACAAGCGAGCTAGAAGCATCCAAGGAACGAGAAAGGCTTAGAGATGCTCAGTACGTTAGCATGCAAGCTCAGTACCAAGGCATGCAAGCTCAGTACGAAGGTATGCAAGCTCAGCTTAAATCTCTCCTAGCTTCTGGAGCTTTTCCGATTCCCCGGTCTCGCGAGCCATCGCCAGAGGCTCAACTTGAACGTGAGCGTTCCTTCCGTCCTCCCTGTGTTAGTTCCTCCCGTCCTCTCCGTGATCGTTCTTCTCGTCCACCACGAAATGACCCTTCTCATTACCGTCTTGATAATGAAGATTCATCAGACGGTGATGATAATGATATAGAATGAAACAGTCATTGAGTACTTTTATATACTTTGAACTAGACAATAGAATTTTGGTCTGTTTTGAAATGGGCTTGTAATAAGTGTTAACTTAGTTTTGTTAGTTAAATGTGTTAGTTCTATTGAACTTTATATGTTGTTGGTTTTAATATTGGTTTTAATGTTGTTGTTGTGTTGTTAGTTCGTATTGTTGCTGTGTTAGTATTGTTGTTGTTGTTGTTGTAATAGGATTTGGTATGTTGGCAGGTGGTGTGGCTGCCAAAATAGGCAGTTTCTGCCAAAATAAAACCCAGAAAACCAACCAAAGTTGGTCACTATTAACCCAGATTTCCAGAATAGCGACCAACTTTGGTCGCTATGTTATTAAAAAAAATATTTTTTTTAATAACATAGCGACCAAAGTTGGTCTCTTTTTTTGATACCCGAAATATTTGGTCAATTAACATAGAGACCAAAGTTGGTCGTTAATTTAGCGACCAACTTTGGTCTCTATGGTAAAGGGACCAGCAAAATAGCGACCAAGCCTGTTTGGACACATTTTCGTCGTTTTTCACTGTTTAGGGACCAACTTTGGTCGCTTTTTGTTGTCGCTTTTTCCCGAATTTTTAGTAGTGAATGTGTACTCTTTTCTTTGAAGAAAAAGAACAAGAATATAATTTTGGGAATTAGAAGTCTTAAATAAGAAGAAAAAAACTGATAATGAGACATTTATATACCTTGAATAACACATTAAATCTTTATATAATAATTCTTTTAAACAAGAATTAAACGCACTGTACATAATTTAGTAATTGGTAGAAATTATTTTGCCAATTATACCCGCGAACACAAGATTCATTTACTTCAATAATATTATAAGTTAATCAAGATTACGCTTAAAAATAAAATTAGAAGATTACTCAATACTTAAGTCTCACTTATAATATTTACTATATTTAAATTAAGAGATCAGTCAACACTTAAGTGTCACTTATAAGTTAATCATGTTAATGATAAATGTAACTGTATATTTTTCTACATAAAACTATAGTTACGTTAATAAATAATAAACATTTTAATTTATTTTTTATTGATATTAGCAAAACACTCATTAGGGAATGAAAATTGGACAAATCTTGGTCCATTATGCACCATATTTATGATACAACTTGATAAAGAGACGAATAACTCAATAAATAATGGTGCAATAACGTTATATTTCAAAATGGTGAAATCATAAATCGACGTCTTAAAAGAAAAATTGGTTCAAAAGCTGCCATCCTGAAGCTGTAAGAGGTCGCAACCAAAGAATGTGGTACAGCGAATGGAGATACTCTTTCTTTAATTAGAGGTCTTGAATTCGACCAAAAATCCTTGGTAGATAATACTTTCCCCGAATAAAGTACTACGTAGCACAAATCTGAATATAATCGAGCTCTAATACAGATACCGGACATCGGATGGAAAACCCAAAAAAAAACGTCCATCATAAATACAAGATCTATAAGAGTTAGTTATATGAACAAACTAGCTTTTAATGTTACAAATTATGCAACTAAAAGCTCCAAGACGATAATTACTTACCTATAACCGAATTAAATGCATATCAAAATACAATAAGTACTTACCTAGAAAGCTCCAAGACTTTTGATTATATATTATACTATTATATATATGTTATAATATTATCTGCTTATATATTATACCAAAGGTATTATCTATTGTATGAACAAGTAGATATATTAATTATACAGTGTACTATATATCGAGTAGAATTGTATGAACAGGTGCATTAAATATGTATATATTTTATATTATATATTATGGAGTAGAATTGTATGAGAGCGGATCCACACTTAAGGAAGTGGTGTTACGCGACACCATTTCGTCGAATTTTTTTTACTAATTATATATATTAATACTGTGAGGAAACGGATAAATAGAAAAAAAAATGACATAGCTTAACATAAATTGTCTTTTGATGCGTTGGCTATCTGCTTGATTTTGCTCAAAGAAGTCAAATGTTCGAATTCAGCTAGCATATATTTTTTGTAAATAGTTGAGAGAGCATGTATGGTTAAAAATTATGATGGAGAATAATTGAATTCATGACCTTTTCTACTTAAGACTCAACAAAATCAATAGACGAAGATTATTTCTTGTCTGAAAGTATAATAATTAATATTATTATTCCCGTTCTTCTATAAATTTTGACACCACTTACAAAAATTCCTGCGTACGTCCCTGTGAGCATATACATTATTATATTCATATATAGGTATATATTGTATACAATATACGAAATAGAATTGTATAAACAAGTATATTACTATATTCATGTAATATAATAATGTAATGAACAAGAAAAGGAAAAGCAATTATTTTTGGAGCTGCTTCCTCAAGTATTTGGGTGACAATGATCTAATGAATGCAGCGATAGAACAAAAGAGTTAACGTTGTTCAGCCATACAAGAAGAGATCAGTTGATGTTTCATCTACACGTTTGTATATAATTTAATTAAAAGGTTAAAATTTTGAAGTAAACTGTATGTAATCTTGTGAAAGTGGTTATAATTCCTGTAAATTACTTTTAAAAAGGTAATGTTTTTGTTTAAATAGTAGTGTTGTCCATACATAAAATCCTCCCAACAAGGGAGAATACCGTAACTTAGGAGACTAGGATAATGTACGTGAATTTCGGAGTACAAACTTTTCGTTATGTCTCATTGTCAAACGCATTTAGCTACGAGATCATGCCAAAATGAAATAAATGTTTAGCCTTAACATATCTTTTATATATATATATAGCAAAATACCTTAACACCCCCTTAAACTTGACATAAATTATTAGTTACAGGCTTAAACTATTCGTGATCTTAATTACCCCCTCAACTTAGCCTTTTGAGAGCCATTACCCCCTGGACGCTGATGTGGCAAAGAGTGTGGGTGCACTCACATGCCACATGAATTTTTCTGTATATATGACTTTTTTTTTAAATAGTCATGTGTATTTTTTTATAATTTTTTAGATGCCTTGACTATTTATTTCAATTGAATATTTATAACATATACTCATGATAGTTATCTCATACGTTTTTATTATTATTATTATTTCTTCTTGTAATCCTTTTGTCATATCAAGAATTTATATTTGTACTTGCAATTATCAAATTTTCAGATAAATATAATGGGATGAGGTAATTAGGCAATTTGACATAAATACTTTATTTAGAGGTCTATTATTTCTTGTCAGAAGATGTCCATAGGTTTAAACGGAAATTTCAAAATAACTGAACCAATTAATCTGAAATCTCTAAGAAAACAAATCAAACTGAGATTATTTGGTTTGGTAAGAGTTTTCATAATCCAATTTGAAGTGCATGGTGTCAGAAGAAACGAAAAGTCATGTATATTTTTTTATAACTTTTTAGATGCCTTGACTATTTATTTCAATTGTATAAATCTTTATTTTTAGGTCAAATTCAAAAAAAGATTAACTAAAACTTTATTATTTTATCCAAAAAAAATATTTAGCCTAAATAATGTAGTTCTATTATAAATTGTATTCGAAAAAAAAATTATCCAAAAAAGTAACATACTTAAAAAGGTAAATATATATATATATATATTTTTTTTCTTCTTTTTTAAATGCCACATATACAGAAAAATTCACGTGACAGGTGAGTGCACCCACACTCTTTACCACATCAGCGTCCAGGGGGTAATGTCTCTCAAAAAGCCAAGTTGGGAGAGATAATTAAGACCACGAATAGTTTAAGTAACTAATAATCTGTGTCAAGTTTAGGAAGGTGTTAAGGTATTTTGCTAATATATATATATATATATATATCCAATGACCATATTGAACTCCACTTGTTGTGTGTTGTACAATTGTTTCTTCCGTAGCTTAACAATAGTGCCACTGTCGTTCTTGTAGATTAAGGGAGTTCAATATGGTTATTGAACAGATATATATGAGGTATGTTAAAGTTAGCATATGTTGATATATATCTAGGGTTTGTTTGGTATAACGGAAAATGTTTTTTGTGGAAAATATTTTCTTGAAAAATAAGTAGTAATTTAATTTATTTTCCGGTGTTTGGTATGCAAATTAAGGAAAATGACTTCTCAAGAGTTCAAGAATGTTCATAAATAATTTAGATATAATAAGTATGAAGCCATAAACTTTCAAACAAACAATCTTCCGAACCCACAAATTTCATAAACTTTCGAATCACTAAACTTCCGAAACCGCGGAATTTTTGACCCTCCGTAAACTTCCAAACACATAAACCTCTGAATTCATAACTTTAAAACTTGTAAAACTTTTAACTTTAAACCGATAAATAAAAAAATTAAAATTGAAAAATATATTTAAAAAAATATTTTTTTTGGGGGGGGGGGGGGGGGGGG
>ML404199.1:0-34544 GCA_005239525.1 Nicotiana knightiana | reverse complement strand
AAAAAAAAAAAAATTGCGGGTTGGGGGGACAGGTGAGGAGGGGCTGGAGTGGGTGGTGCATAAAAATGAAAAAATAAAAATTTAAAATTGCAAAAAAGAAAAGTTAAAAAAATATTTTTGTATGCGGAGTGAGGTGGGGGTGAGGGAGGGATAGTAGAGTGGGTGGTAACGAAAAAACTGAAATTTGAAAAGAAAAAAGACCTTTTTTTAGAGAGATTTGAAGCCGTCTACCTAAGATTTGACTTGATTTCGCCTTTGGAACTTGAAGTTGTATATACGAAAGAAGTCCTTGATGTTGTTTTTCAGAGTCTCTGGCCTTTCTTTTGCTTGCTTGATATTTTTTTTAGCCTTGTGATTTCTTCGCGATATGACCTTTTTATATGATTTCTTCTCATGGACCATTGTGCTTGAGACTCATGCATCGATCCATTTGATAGAAGGTCATCTAATAAGCTAGTCAAATACCATTGAACTTTTATTTAAATTAATTTAATTAGATTTAAATTATTAATCCAATCGTACTAGTTCATAATATTTGGTTAGACTAATATATGGAAAAGGCTAATTTTTTTTATGAATTTAAATTTAATAAAAATTAAATTATTTACGATAATATTCCACCATAATTTAAGCGAAAGTAAACAAATTACATATTGTTAAGAAATATCGCTCAAAGTAACAATATAAAACAAGAAGATAAGTAGAAGAAGAGATAACTTTCTTATTTCATCAAGTGTTCAAGTGTATCCTATATCACATTTCATGCCTCTATTTACACTATTACATTGAATTTTACAAAAAGATTATCTTAAACATGACATTAACCTTTGAGATCATGTCTCATGGGGGAAGATCATGGGGAGGGGTTATGGAGGTGTGGAGTTACAGTCATAATAGTGATAAGTGGTGGGAGGTTATTTTACATCATGGGTGAAAATAGTAGTAGTGAACATCCACAATTACAAGTTTCTTTGAGACTTACTACAATACAACGTGTTATTAATAGTTAATATCGTTCCTCCAGGTAGTAATAAGGCCTCTCTTCCAGAGCCTTCAATTAACTTTGTATTGCCAGATATTGTATTAACATATGCCTTTTTCATAACCAAATAAGAGAAAAATTTCTTTTCTCTTAATATTGTGTGAGTTGTAGCACTATCCAAAAGACATAAATCTTCATTACTCATCTTGGATCCAGTTGAAGACTGAGAAATTTTTATTTTCTTCATAAAAATAATAAAAGTACACCATGAGAAATACGAAAAAACTAACAATAACATAAGACAACTAAGTACTACTTGAAACAAAAAACAACTTTAGAACGAGACAAAAAAATACTGAAAATAAAAATAACAACATAATCGCATTCCCCACAATAAAATGATCAAACTTTAGTTTTGATCTCCAAAGAAGTCTTTAACTTTCAAATGAGTAAGATCATCTAGGCCTTCAAAATCATCATCATTCAAAGTAAGATTTGCCTCAACATTGTCATTATTTTTGTTTGAAGGCCCTATCTCAAAAATATTTTTAAAGGTCAAATGAGACTCCACTGGGGCATTAGCAGAAAATGCTCCAACATTAATTGCCTTTCTTTTGATGCAGTTTTGATAAAGCCTGACAAAATGCTCAAGTGCACGACATTCAATGACCTTTCATGCCACAACGGTAGTAGTTACCGCTTTTGCCTCCTGAAGGATTGTTTCGAGAACCCATATTGTTCTCTCGTTTGCCACTGCCACCACGATGACGACTATTATATCGTCTCTTACCATTGTCACCCCCACGTACATTCATATGGCCATGATTATTATTCTGACTTTTTCCATACTTATCGCGTCTATCTGCCATATTCGCTTCAGGAAGTGGAGCTGACTCTGTGGGACGGACTTCATGATTTTTCAGCAAAAGGGTAATATGTTGCTCAACCACTAGAAGGCATGAGATCAATTCAGAATACTTTTTAAAACCTCATTCACGATATTGCTTCTGTAATATCATATTTGAGGCATGAAAAGTCATAATAGTCTTTTCCAACAAATCCTCATCATTCATAATATCCCCACATAATTTCAACTGGGAAGTTATTCGAAATACATAAGAGTTATATTCACTTACGGACTTAAAATTTTGCAACTGTAAGTGCATCCACTCATATCGAGCTCTTGGCAATACCGTAGCTTTAAGGTGATCATACCTTTCCTTCAGGCCAGTCCACAATTCAAGTGGATCTTTCGCTGTTAAATATTCAACCTTCAAACCTTCATCCAAATGATGACGAAGAAAAATCATGGCATTCGCGTTGTCTTGGCTTGATGCCTCATTACCTTGAGGAATGGTGTCACCAAGGCCTTTAGCGGTCAAGTAAATCTCAGCATCGAGAACCCATGATAGCTAGTTCTTTCCAGAAATGTCAAGTGCCACAAACTCAAGCTTTGACAAATTCGACATAGTGAAAACTATTAAAAAAGATAAATAATTAGAAATCATTAGGATAATAGCGTAAAGAATCTTAAAAATTGACATAATATCAAATTTGTGATCTATATACACTAGAGGGATAATTCTATAGAAAAGAATATTATTTTTTTCTTCAAATTATTAGTATATCTTTGATGTTAACTAGAACAAAAATGTCTTAACTTTAACATAATTTCAAATGTAGAACAACATAAAATAAGTATTCTTCTCTCAATTAATTCTACTAACATGAAATTTAGCAACTTTCACATGACAATCATGCAAATAACTTAAAATAAAGAAACATAGAATTCTTTATTTTTACACACATCAAGAGATGTGAGAAATTATAAAATTGTATATTAAAGACACTAATCATGAAATCAAAATATACGACGAAGAAAACAAAATAAACATATATACCTGAACAACGAAAATAGCTCAACTTCGTGCTGATAACATGTTAAGAAATGTAGCTTAAAGTAACAGTATAAAACAAGAAGATAAGTAGAATAAGAGAAAAAGAGATAACTTTCTTATTTTATAAAGTAATCAAGTGTATCCCATATCACGTTTTTTGTCTCTATTTATACTATTGCATTGAAGGTTACAAATGATTGTCTTAAATATGACATTAACCTTTGAGATCATGGGGGAAGATCACAGAGAGGGGTTATGGAGGCGTGAGAGTTACAATCATAATAGTGATAAGTAGTGAGAGGTTATTTACATTATAAGTGAAAATAGTAGGAGTAGTGAACATCCACAATTACTATAATTTTTACAACACATACTATCTTTTATATCTTTATTTAAGTTTGTGCTATGGTCTTCAAGATAACATTCATGATCTTTCCACCCCCGATCTACTTTACTATTCAAGAATCAAGAATATGTTCACTGGAATTTCACAATTTCTAAGCTACCGTTTGGCAATAGATTTTAGCTTTATTTTTTAAACATTTTTAAAAGATATTATTTATTTATGAAATATAATTATGTTTTGGGAAAAGAATTTTCAAGTTACCAAACATTGATTAGTGAAAATGTTTAAACTTTAACTTTTCTTCAAATAAAATACATATGCAAACACAACTTCAACTTTTAAAAATTATTTTTCAATATAACTTCAAAAATTCTTTTTTCAAGTTTCAATCAAATCTACGTCGAAATGTTAGCTAAATTTGATTGATATATTTCGAAGTTTAAATAAGAATCATAATTGATACCAATATAGAATTCATAAATCTTGAGAAACAATCAAAATCAATACCGAAATAGTAATCCTTTTAGTATCAATAATTCCAAAACTAATTTCAAAAAGCAAATCTCTCAAAACCGACCCGATAACCAAATCCAAACCCCCGAGATAAATATTAGCCTCTACTTCTCTTTTATCTTTCTCTCTCCCGAAACCCTAGCCCCCAATTCAGAAAACCCTAATCTCTCTCGCTACTTCAAACCCTAATTTCCATGGCGAAGAAGCGAAAAACCAGAGCTTCCGAAGCCGCCGCACAACCAGTAGAAGAAGAAGAGCAAAATATTAAACAAGAATCAGCAGATCTCGAAACCGAGCAAGAACAAGAAGAGTACCAAAACGACGCCGTAGAAGAAGAAGAAGCAGTTCAAGAGGACGAAGAAGAACCAAATCCCGAAGAAGAAGATGATAACGACGACGGTGATGATAATGAAGAAGAAGAGGAAGAAAATCCCGGATCTGGAAACAACCCCGTAAATGAAGTTAACGGAGAGGGTAGTGAGGTGAAGAAGGAAGGAGGAGGTGATGAAGAAGAGGATTTAGAAGATGAGCCACTCGAGAAGCTTCTAGAACCTTTCACGAAGGATCAACTTACAGCGCTTATAAAAGAAGCTTTAGTGACTTATCCTAATTTGAAGGATAATATCCAAAAATTAGCCGATAAGGATCCGGCTCACCGCAAAATCTTCGTGCATGGCTTGGGTTGGGACACTACAGCCGAAACCTTAACGAGTGTGTTCGGGAAGTACGGCGAGATTGAGGATTGTAAGGCTGTTACGGATAAGGTTAGTGGGAAGTCAAAAGGATATGGGTTTATTTTATTTAAGCATAGGAGTGGCGCTAGGAAAGCATTGAGAGAACCGCAGAAGAAAATTGGTACTAGGATGACTTCTTGCCAGCTGGCTTCGGCTGGGCCGGTCCCTGCCCCGCCCCCTACAGCAGCGTCTGCCCCACCGGTTTCTGAGTATACTCAGAGGAAGATTTTTGTTAGCAATGTGGCAGCTGATCTTGATCCTCAGAAGCTAATGGAGTTTTTCTCTAAGTTTGGTGAAGTTGAGGAGGGTCCACTTGGATTGGATAAACAAACTGGGAAACCCAAGGGGTTCTGTTTGTTTGTGTATAAGAGTGTCGAGAGTGCAAGAAAGGCGTTGGAGGAGCCACATAAGAGCTTTGAAGGGCATACACTTCATTGTCAGAAGGCCGTTGATGGGCCGAAGCACAATAAGAATTACTATCAGCAACACCAGCAGCCTCAACAGCATTACCCTCAGCACCAGCAGCACCAGCAGTATTATCAGCATCCGGCAAAGAAGGGGAAATATTCAGGTAGTGAAGAATTTCACTATGTTTGTGTAGGTTTCTCTAATTTTTTAATACACTTGTATACAATGGTTTAATATGGGGTTTATCACTTTAAAATGTAATTGCAGTATTTAATAGCAGTGTAAAAAATTCATTACATGCATATAACTTAAATCCTGTGCAGTAAAGTTGATTTAATTCTTACCTTAAAAAACTCAGGTGGTAGTGGCAGTGGAGCATCAGCATCAGCTGGGCATTTGATGGCGCCATCAGGGCCTGCACCCGTTGGATTCAATCCTGCTGTGGCTCCGGCTCTTGGGCAGGCATTGACAGCCTTGTTAGCTACACAAGGAGCTGGTTTGGGGATTGGGAATTTGCTTGGAGGTTTTAGTGGGCCAGTGAATCCTCAGGGTGTGCCCCCAGTGATGAACAATGCTGGGGGATATGGTGCCCAGGGTGCTGCTGGTGGCTATGGAGCTCAACCGATGCAGTACCAAAACCCACAGATGCAGGGTGGTGCAAGACCACAGGGTGGTGCACCTTACCCAGGCTATGGAGGTCACTAGGAAAGTTTAAGGTATGATCTCGCTCTCATGCTGTGCATGTTGGTGTCTAATGCTTATAGAGTTAATTAGCTACAGGGCAATATTTTTCCACGAATCCACGTAGAATTTCTTACCATGGACTCGAGTGGTTCCTGTGCTTATTTGCATTGCTTGCATCTATATTAAGGGAGTGTAGCATGTACTGGTTTATATTTCTATATCATGCCCATTTTAAATGTACTGCATCTTCAGTGGTTTAAAAGGCTGGGGCACTACTTAGCAATTTGTGTGATGCATTTTTGACTATAATTTTAACCAGCTAGGCATTTACTTAATTTGCAAATACTTCCAAATCTGAGAGTCTAGGTGGACTAGAAAATACCTTTAAATCTGAGAATCTTGGTTACAATGTTCTCCCACTCCATGTAATCCTAGTCTCACTGTGTCTGTCGTGGAGGAAGTCTTTGATGCGTTGTTATGCACGTCGTTAACTGAAAGATAGTTTTTGTAATTTGTAACCTAATACTTGTTGATTATTCAACAATATTGCACTACTTAAGGAAAACCATGATAAGGTAGCCAGAAACTGCCCATATAAAAAAATATCAAAGAATAGACAGACTAGAAAGGTAACATCAATTTGCATAAGAAGGTTTATGGTGTTCTCGTCTTCCATTTTGTTGTCTTGGACAGGTATCAGTAATGCGACGGTTGTACTTCCAAGTAGGTAAAATTTATTGATTTGCTTGTTTCTCATATTCATTTGGTTTGCTTGTTTATGTTACTATATCTTGCTTGTTTGTTAAATTTCTGTCTTACATAAAAGCAATATCTTTTGACTTGTCTTTCACTTTTCTCAAGGTATTACTCTCACCTGCATTTCATGGGTTTTTCTGCTAAAAATATTTTTCTACTTAGTTTTTTATGTTTTACCTATTCATTGTGCAGATTCCTTGATAAAATGCATCAAACTTTTAGTTTTGGATTGGTGATTCTTCTGAAGTTCCGGGCACTCTCCAAATGAAGTCTTTTACTATGACAAAAGTTACCTTTTGCTTAAAGACCATGATCTTCAATGTGTATTTTCTTTTTAGTCAAGTACTTCTATTCCGGTGAATGTTTTTAAACACTATGTAGTATTTTGCACTAAACTTTTCTATCTAAAAGGATTGAGAAGATGGTAGGGTATCCTATCCATCTCTCACCAGTATTTGAGTATTTAGCAATGTCTTTCTAACCTTCAAACATCTTACTTTCTGAATGGTTTCTTCTACTGCTCCCCACAACATCATAGTGTCTCAGAAGAAGCAACTTTTGCTTTTCCATCGGTTCAAAGAATTACATTATGAACACATCGAATAGTCAGCTAATTTGTTTTAAGGATTATCTTGTAGCAATTGCCATTGCAGGTAAATGGCGATGTTCATGGCATTTCGCTTGAGGTGTCTTCTGCTTTCCTCCTTTTTTCAATGTTTGAAGCTTGTTATGCTTGTGGGTTAAGAATGAATTTTATAAATACACTGAACAGTGATTTGATCTCCTCGTCACAACCACTGGAATATGCATATATATGATTAATATGTAAAGATTTGATTTTCATGGTGGGGTTAAATTATTTTTCTTTCTGAAGAGTCTTTTGGCTTATTTTAACCTGAAATGGTGGTTAGAGAAATGGAAAGGTTTCTGAAATATTCTGCAGAACTGGTTTATCAACAGCTTTTCTTTTTGTTTGGGTTTGGGGGGGTGGTGGTGTCAGGTGGTTTCAAAGCCTTTCTTGATTTTAAATACCGGTTTCAAAGCCTTTTCTTGATTTTAAATATACCCTTCTTTGGAGGAGGGGAGTGGTTTTCTCTCCTAGTTCATTTAACAATATGTTGTAACATTTATGAAATAGAGGATTCTAACAGAAGGGTGTGATGCAAGAATGCCTTGTAGCTTTGATGTTTTGCATCCAGGGGCTGAGCAGGATGCCCTCCTGGCATTTGAGATGGTTGTAGCCTTGTCAAAGATGGCTGGCGGGTCAGATCAGCAGAAAATGTCTCTTCTCCAGGACTTGGTTGCTCTAGTGATGTTTATATAGAAAGATGGCAAATGCATAGTAAATGATATTTCTGGCATGTGGTTAATAAACGGATCAACATTTCACTTGTGCTTTGTCATTAAGAGGTTTTTTCCCCAATTTCAAACCGGCACCACCTGCTTGGTTGAGCGGAGTTCTCCTCTTTGCACTTTTACACAACTGTGGAAAAGAATGGTCTAAAGATTCTTACCCCCGAGGCTACGAAAATCGACATGATAGAATCCTAGAAGGGTAGGATGAGCTTGGCTTTGCTTCTCTTGATCCTCAACCACCTTCCATAGAGGAGGCTTAATAGCCCTGTTGTCTTTTGCTCTAGTTTTGAGTGTCTAGGTTTTAATCACTTAGCATTGCAATACCAGTATTACTGAAATTAGGTTGATGTGGTATCATAGGAGTTTAATTATGTTGGTATTGGTTGTTGCTTTACCTGATTGACTTCAGAAACCAAGCCAAAGTAAAGTAACTAAACATTGCTGATTCCCTCCAGTAACACCATCAATCGTGGTGTAGATGGTGATTATGTTCATGGAATGTTTCGTATAACATGTTCTACTTTGGCCGACGGCAACTTATAATCTTTCTGAGTATTTGGGTATGAGTGTAGGACTGTAGGTGATATATGGTATAATATAGATTATGACATTTGTGATTAGTAGCGTATCACCAAGCAAGTGGTGTGGATTAACAGTAAGGATAGGGTAAAGAAAAGTTATTTTTTCCTTTCGGTGAAAATATTTTTATGTACATTAACAACAAATTTCATCAAGGAAAATAAATTCTGTCTTGTCGATCCAACATTTGGACTGGACATCGCGATGGTCTGTTTTAAAGTTTCCAAGATTTGAGTTTTCAATCACATTTTTTATGAGTTTTCCAGTGGTGAACGGAAGAATAGTATCGTGAGAATGAATTGATAAAAGATTAAAACATCAAACTAGTATTAATTGATATAGAACCCATCTTGAGATCAACAAGGTAAATTAAGAATTGTGTAAGAAAAAGTACTACAGCTAAAGGGTTAAAATTATGAATTAGATCAAATTGTTAATAACATCCGTCTCGATCAACTAACGGCATAACCTTACTAAGGGGTCAAGGTAAAAATTATCAGCCAATTTCTACTCAATGAATTTGTCAAAATTAAGAATTGTTTTCCAAGGATTGTGTACATCGATTTCGCTCATAAAAGTGCAAAAATGGCACGGGACGCCCTATTTGGTCGTCCCTTCTTAACCTGTACCCGTTTTGTTTTTTTGTTTGCATTCGTACCCGTTTTTTAAAATTAAAAGCGCTTTAAAAAGATGATTTTGCCCTTCTTTAGTAAAAGACTACTTTCTCTCCAAGTGTACGTCATATTGTTTACTGTCTCTATTTCTCTCTCTCCCCTTCGTGTTTTTGATTTGTTCTTCTCTGGAGTCAATCGGTTTTAGTCATTCTTCTTGATTTTTCAACTGTTTGTTCCCCAACAACATTACATATAATTACAGGTACGATCTTGCTTTTGTACACTACATTAGCTTTCTGGGTTTTATTTTAGTATTATTTTTATGATTTAATATCTGTTTTTCTTGTTGATAGTCATCTTAGTTGAATTGTTTCCTCCTTTTTATTTATGGTAAAATAGTTTTCTAGGGTTTACTTTGATGCATTAGTTTTCTAGGTTTTACTTTTACGATTGTGTTTTTAGGTTTTTTGAAACAGTGTTTGTGTTTTTTGATGAAAATTCTATAAATACTTCAGTGATTTTTGGAGACGTTGAAATTTTTAAAAATTTTGAGAGTTAAATAGATGATGCTATTAAAGTGTGAAGTTTATAATACTTCAAGAATAACTTAATTCTAGGAGCTGAAAGTTTTGTTTTGTGTTTTGTATAAGTAAAATATGTTTTGTCTGCAGTTTTTGTTATAATTTTTATGAACTTCAGCATTATTGGGTTGAATTTGTGTTTTGTATTTGTAAAAATTACAACATGTTTTTGTTGAAGTTTTTGTTTTGTAATTGGTGAACTTCAACATTCTAGGAACTGAAGTTTTGTTTTGTATTTGCTGAACTTCGAGTTTTTGCTAAAGTTTTTTGTTTTATAATTGGTGAACTTCAGCATTCTAAGAGCTGAAGCTTTTGTTTTATATTTGTTGAACTTCAGCATTCTTAGATTTGAGGTTGTGTTATGTCTTTTTTTGAAATTAGATGGCTTAAAAATATAACTTAAGCCAAATTGTGCTGAAGTTTTAATTGATTTTTTTGATAATGTTATGACGTTATTTTTCCTATCTTTATTTTTTTTGAACAGATGGCATCTACGAAATTCAAATCACCTACAAATCCTAAAGCACCTAAAGATCCTATAACACCTAAAGCATGTAGAATACGCAAAGCTCCTTCAGTCCCTATTGCTCTACCTACAAAATCAGGGGACATATATTATGAGTTTGGAGATTGGTTTAACTGTCGTTATTACTGGAAGGGGAACCACAAATTGAAGCATTTAATTGCAACTTTATTGACTCCTACACAACAGGAGAAGCTGAATAATGGTACATTTCGGTATATAATGGCTACGGAGAATTTTCATTGCAGCATGAAGTTGGTTCATCGTTTGATTCTTTCTCGCGTATTCACCAATGATCGAGACTCCATTAGTTTCATGATTCTTGGTCATAATGTGTCGTTCAGCCTTGAAGACTTTTACATTATGTACGGTTTGAGGATCACAACACATACTGTTGAAAAACCAGTTAAACAAGAGAGCACGATTCTGAAGCTCTATTTTGTGAAGTCTAAGGGTGTGACCTTGAAGGACATTCGAGATTATATGACCCGGAATAAAATTAAAAAGGATGATGTGAATTTCAAACACGTATGCGAGAGTGAAGATGCTGTGAAGCCTATGAAAATTCTTTTTGTGGAGTCTATTTTTTTGGAAGAAAGAATGAATCAACTGTGTTGGTGGAGTATGCAGCTATTGTTGAAGACGATAGGACTTGTGCTTATTATCCTTGGGGTGATGTGTCTTATGAGAAGCTCATTGCCTCAATGAAATATGCTTAGGACAAAAATAATCCAACTGAGTATATCGTAGGTGGATTTTCATTTCCACTATGTGTTTGGTTCTATGAGCTCTTCCCAGATATTCGAGATAAGTATTTAAAAGAAGACGACTTCCTTGATGCCCCTCAGGTTCCCAGGATGTTACGTTATGTATCTTTGGGAGAGCCTAAATTTAACGAACTTCATGAGGGTTACTTCAGTAATCATGGTGTAAGTTAATATTTTTTATTTTTCCTTTTTTTTTTTCTTGTAGTTGTGTTAATATGTTGACGTATCAATTTTATTTTATTTTTCATAATATAATTTTTTGTAAATATCAGACATTTAGGATATTGGATATAATTCCTACCGAAGAGGAATTGAATTCAATGCTTTAATTGGACAATTACCATGCATCCGCGTTCGTTCAAAGGTACTGAATACGGTTCCTTCAACTGGTGAATCACCACGTAGTCGGAGTCGATCAAAAGAAACCAATCAAACTCTTGTAATTGGTGAATCACCTCGTCCCCAGAGTCGTTCTAACCGTTCTACAATGGCGTTTGACAATGAATTAGTCAACACAATATGTCGTGTAAGTTTTGAGTTTTTGTTTTGTTTTTGTGTTTTGTAAACTACAACATGTTTTAGCTGAAATTTTTGTTCTGTTTGTGATGACCTTTAGCATTCTTAGGCCTGAGGTTTTGTTCTGTGTCTCTATATTCTGAAATTATTGTGCTGTTTCTATTTCTATACTAAAGGGTAACGAGAGAGGTTAAAAGCCATATGGAAGAAGAAAGGTGCATAATCGCGAAAAGAGTTGTTGAGGAGTTTCAACGGGATGAGCGATCTGCTATTGTGGATGAGGTTTTGTAAAAAGTCAAGGCAAACTTATTTATAGAGAAGTCTTTTTTTCCTGCTAATGTTATTCAGATTAATCATTGTTAGTAATTTTTTATAGAAATATTTTGATGAGAATTTTGAAAAGTTGTTTAAGATTGTCGATAAATCAAAAGGAATGGATAATGGCGATGCAGATATTGATTTGATGAACTATCAACAATATGATAGGATGAACGACTTGTTAGAACCTCTATCGGATATTAATGCTGCTCATGATCCAGTACATAAAGTCGCAGATGAAAATGTAACAGGTGAGGAAACGACTCTTGAAGGCGACGTTCAAGTGTTCGAGGAAGTTCAACGTGTTGAACAACAAGTTGAAGAGGAATGTTCTAGTGTTGATAGACTGAGCAAAGCTGATGGATATGATGAACAATTATCAACCGAGAATGTAGGAAGCAAGAAAGGCGCAGATGATGAAGTTGTCGATACTGAAGAACATGCACTGACTAGTCCTTTGGGTAGTGATATTGCAAAAGGCAATGTGTGTGGCGATGGAGATCATGAACCTGTTGGTACTGAAGAACAGATACCGAGTGATGTGGGTACTACTATTGGGAAAGGCAATCCGTTTGCGGACGCAATAGCTATTTGTCAAGAAATTTTAGGTGTAAAGACACATGAAGTTTTCACTAAGGTATAAATATTTCCTATGTTATTATATGTATGTATATATATATATATATATATATATATATATATATATATATATATATATATATATATATATATATATATATATATATATATATATATATATGTATGTATATATATGTATGTATGTATCTTTTAGGTCATTGATCCTTCCCCCTTTTTATGAATATGCAGTGGAAGTTGAAAATAGTGGTGCTTAATTTGATACAACTCAAAAACTCTCCGATGATGCTGCATTGCATGAAGATAGAGTCGAGAAAATCCTTCCAGAGAATACTCCAATGCTCCTCGACGTTGCTGCACCATTGAATGAAGCTGGAGTTGCTGAGATCGACAAAGGTATGCAGTCTGGCGAAACTGCAGTGGAAGACAAACATCAAGGTATTTTATAAATCACGAATTTATTACATTTGATCCAAGTATATATTTTCAGTTTGAAATTTTATATACTTTCTTTTATTTCTTATTCTTTTTGATGATTATTCAGAAAGACTAAATGCAACTGAAAAAGAAATTGGTGAGCTCATTCGGCTATATGAAAAAGGAGAAATACATCTATTCTCACCTGTTGGCTCACATACTGGTGTGAAGTGTCTTTGTAGTATTTTTAAAATTTAGTCAGTATTATTTAGTATATTTTTTTTTGCATGAAGATATAGGCGTATCTGAAGGTAATGCAAGTGGATCCATTCGAATGCAAGCACCATATGTGTCGCAACACTTAGACCAGGCAGTTATTTGCTATAATTCGATTAAAATGTATTTTTTTTTGCATAATGTGTGTTTTGTATAAGTTGTATTTATGTATATATTTTCCTTGTTTTTTGCAGATCTCATATGATGCATCACAACTTCTTCCAAATCCTAAGAGAATAAAGATGTCCAGTTCTCCTAATGTTTTGAGTGACATCAGTGATATCCCCAACTTCAAGTTATGTTCATTTTCGCTGGGTAGTACAGAAGGGAATGGTTCAGAAGGTAATTCTGCTGCTGTTGTTGGTGGTGAAGAGAGACAAGAACATCGTGAACAACAAGGAGTTGGTCAAGTATCTGCCGCCATGGCTGTGGATTTTTCCTATGCTGCTGAACCGCATCAGTTAGTTGTGACAGAACAATAGGAAAAGTAAGCAAAAAGAAAACCAGCTAAAATAGGGAAAATGATTCGTATGGAGAATATTTGGTTGAAATCTCCTTACGTCATTCCTAAACAAAAGAGAATGGGGCAAGAATGGAAAGTAGTAAAGACTACACGAAGGTGTCCCTTCCATTATGTTAATCAAGACAATGGATTGATGCAGAGATTTACAGACTGGTTGAAAACAGATGCCAGTGAATATAATTCCAAGACATTCAGATTAGCTGAGATTGATATTCCAAAGTCATTCTTTACCGAGCTTATGGACCCTACCTCTAATGTTTCAGATGAAGTAAGTTATTAAGTTTGTTTTTTGAATTGGTTTTCAACTGTATTTCCCAAAACATCAGCTTATGTTTGTTTTAAAGTTTTTGTACTATAATTTGGTAAACTTGAGGTTTATACATGATAAAACTGTTGAAGTTGTTTAGCTTATTTTCTAAAACTTCAGACTAAACATGCTGAAGTTTTTGCCATGCCGTCTCTAGTTTTAGTCTGAAGTTTTTTTTCTAAACTTTAAACTAAACATGCTGAAGTTTTTAGGTTATTTCCTAACATTTCATACTGAATATGCTTAAGTTTTTGTCATGCAGTTTGTAGTTTTGTAATGCGTTTTTTCTATACCTCATACTTATGCATGCTAAAGTTTTTTATTTCATTAGCTAAACTTATTTTATATTATGAATTATATTTTTCTTAATTTAACAAATTTTCTTTTGTTGTTGTTCATTTGAAGCTAGGGGTGTGCAATCGAATCGGTTTATCGATAAATCGAATCGATTATTTGTTATCGATTTATCGATTTCGATTTCGATTCCGAAATTTTTTTTATCGAGTTATCGATTTCGATTTCGATTTTGTCCACTTCGCTTATCGATTTATCGATAAATCGATAAGATATACTAAAAAGACAACTATACCCTTATTCTATAATACCCCTAACTTATTATTTTCACTTTCCTTTACCCTAACAAAAATAGAATAAGGGTATTATAGACGGCCAGTCATCCAGAAGCCCAGAAGCCAGAACCCTATTTTCCTCCCGAATCCCTAATTCCTCCTCTTCAAGACTTCCGAGTTCCGAGTTCCGTCGACGATCGAGTGTCGACCACAGTACCACCACACCATACACCAGTACACCACCCTATTATTTCCTCTTCAAAGTTCAGAGAATTCCGAGTTCCTTGTTCACTGGTTCAGTTCTTGAGTTCTTCAGTTAGCCAATTCATGCAAAAGTCGTTCTTACAAATTGTTCACTGGTTCAGTTCTTCAGTTCATTGCCGGCTGCGAGAACTTCAGTTCTTCACTCAAAAACCTCACTGAAGTTTGGGTTCCGAGATCTTCACCCAAAATTCCTCCTTTCTTCCATAGATCTGGTAATTCTCTTTCTCCAAATGGGTTTTCTCTTTTTTTTTTACTTGCAAGTATCTGATTACTGATATGGCTCTAAATGTCTAAGAAATCTGACTCATAATCTCTGGTAACATTTTCGGTTTCATTCTTTGTGTAATCTATTTCGCTGGTCTATTTCAATATGAGGTAGTTTGTATTTCTGTCTGTCCGAAGAGGGGGAAATAAAATCTGAGTTAGTTAAATTGGATTTCTGGCAGTCCGAATAAATAAATAAGCAAAAAATAGGAATATACATNTTTAGGTGCACTCTTAGATGAAATAAGGAAACATAAAGCCGCAAGTGGAGGTGTGGATTCTAAAACAGAATTGGAAAAGTATCTTGCAGAAGATCCTGAAAATGAAAGACCGGACTTTGATATCTTGGCTTGGTGGAAGGTGAACTCACCTAGATTTCCTATTCTTGGTAAGATGGCTCGAGATGTGCTTGCTATTCCTATTTCAAGTGTGGCATCTGAAAGTGCATTTAGCACCGGAGGGCGTATTCTTGACCAATTTAGGAGTTCATTAACTCCTAAATTGGTTGAAACTCTAGTGTGCCTTCAAGATTGGCTTCGAAGTGAATCGCTTCCTGTAAATGTTGAGGAAGATTTAGATTTTCTCGAGACACTCGAGGAAGGTATGTATATTTGAATTAATTTTATTGTATTGCTTAAGATAGTTAAATAATATATTAATTGCTTGACTTGTTAATATATATTCTTATTAGATTTTATTAATCTTGACAAAGAAGCTTCCACCGACGATGTTTTCTAGAGTTTGTTAGCTGCTATATAAGTTCTCCATTTTAAATAATATACTTGTAAAAGAATGTGATGTATTACAAAGTTCTTAATATTTTTCTTAATTTCTTTCAGGTTTAAAGCTTGAGTCCCATTACTGATGCTCCAATGATCCAAGCGGGACTGATATTTTAGTTCGTTCAAACCCATGATTCTTTTACTGAATTATACAAGATGGGTTGATTTATATTGAGAAATTTGGTGTTGGTGTAAGTTAAAGATTGGATTTTGTTTTCCAGTTTCTTGGTTCAATTCAAATGATTTGTTTACTGCCACTTGACCATTGCTGTGATTGGTGCTTTCTGTATCCTTCTGTTAATCTTTTGGTGAATAAAATACCTGAAATTCTCAGAACAATTAGTTATTCAGTTCTGAGGCGTAGGAGTGCTGGAACTAATAATTTTGATTCGGTTAACCAGCAGCATCTCTAATACCAGCACTCCAGCAGCATCTAAACTCCCGATTCTCTAATACCAGCAGCATCTAAACTAGATGTTTGGACAGCTGCTTCAAGAGTATCAGTTGCGACATATCGTGCACCTACTGATAACAGAACAGTACTGTGAATGTTTTAGATGGTGCAACTGATACAAGTGTTAAAAAAAGAAAAAAGCTGAGCAATCGCAACAAATTGCAGCACCTGGAGTTCCTTATGTTGTTTTTGCCACCTATGGTGCTCGATTGGTGTCTCACGAGCTATCAACTACTGGAATTGCAGCAACTGTGAATAATGTTTCTCAGGAATTAGAGGAGGAAAATCAGGCTTCTGGAGCTGCTACAAAACCATGGGACAATGGTGTCTAGCAAAAAAGGCACTCTAAACAAGAACAAGGTGCAACAGGTTGAGCAAATTTCCAGAAATTCTAATTCTTTTGCTGCTCTTGGCAATGGGAGTGATGATGAGCAGATGAGTTCATTGCTGCAGATTGCACCTAAACCAGTTGAAGTTTGATTTTCCAGAACTCATCTGCTCATCATCACTCCCACTCTTAGATGATCATTATCATCATGGCAATATGAGTTCATTGCTGCAGATTTCCAGAAATTCAATATTGATGGGAATATTGATTACCTAATAACAAGGTAACAAGGTAGACAGAAGCAGCGACAAATTTGGCAAGTTTTCGGGTGTTCGACAAAATGTGATAAATAGCAGCGGGGCAGAACTGTTAAAGGGGGATCATGTACTTAGTTCCAGCACACCTACGCTTCAAAATTATTGGTGCAATCGATAACCGAATCGATAAGCCCTAAAAATCGATAAATCGAAATCGAAAAAATCGAAACCTTATTGAAACGATAATGATAAACATATGTACAAATCGATAATCGATAAGTAATTATCGATAAGGGTCAAAATCGAATCGATAAATCGAATGCACACCCCTATTTGCAGCATATTGAAGTGGGCGTATATTTCTTGCGCAAAAAATATTGCTATCACCTTTCAAGTTATCCAAAATCACGATGTGTAGTGATAAATTTAATTTTTGATCAGTATATGACTATGTTGGCTAGCGTTCATCCTTCAGATGAACAGAAGAGAAAATTAGAATAAGGAAGGAAAAGAGAATGGAGGAGAAAAAAAATGGAAGGGGAAAAAGAGAAAATCAAAGAGAAAGAGGACTGTCAAAAAACAGGAATGCGAGGATTATGAAGAAGAAGTGGAGATGAGGATCTTACCGAGTTTACCTGGTTTATTGAAGAATCAACTGCTGAAAAGGTGACCAACTACGTAAAAAACACTGACCTTTCATGTGGTATCACATGGGCATCTGCCGAACAAATATTCTTTCCATATGAGCGTGCAGTTGAACATGTCCAAAATTATGCCTGGTTGATCCCACACTGCCTCAAATGCTTGAACTTTGGCACACCCAATAAAATTTATGGGGAAAATCCTGTGAAAAATATGCGATTAAGTGGATGAACACACCCCTACAGGATAACAAGTATGTGTTTGACATATGTCTACCATGCATCTTATATTTATTATTTTTTCTTTTTGTGTAAACTATTCTTCATTTTTTAATGTTCTTTTTGTAGTGTTGATTGTGGTATATTTGCTCTTAAGTTCCTTGAGATGCGGTTGAAGCAAGAAGATGTCTTCAATTCAATCAAAGTGATGCGTTGACATTCACGAGAGAATTGGATGCAAATCTTTGGGCTCATGGAAAGTGGAAAGAAGATAGCGGTTATGAAACTCCAGAAGAGCAACTAGGACATGACTATGGAGAATATGAAGACATTCTATGTGAATTTTTTTGATAGTGAATAACTTGTAAATAACAAACAATTTTTTTCTTTTTTGTTATTTTTCAAGGATGTAAGTGAAAACAAAATTGGATTTGTGAATATACATTAATTTTTGTGAATTATGTGATGTTTTTCTTTTAAATTTTTGTTCTATTCGCATTAATTATTCGTCTTGGATTGTATCAAATAATTTTGTCTCTTTTATCATGAACTTAAGTATATTTTTTGTGAAACTTCAGCATGCTAAACTTCAACATGAACTAAATAACTTCTGCTTGTTTAGGCCAAAGTTTCAGATAAAACTCATAACAAAAGTGTCGACTGTAGGACAAAAACTTCATCATGTTTTGGTATGAGGTTTTAGCAAATGAACTCAACAACTTCAGCATTCACAAGCTATATTAGCATGAAGTTTTAGTTTCAATGTGAAACAACTTCAAGATATATTAGCATGAAGTTTTACCTTCTGCATATTTAGTGTGAAGTGTTAGGAAATGAACAAAAAACTTCAGCATGTTCAGTCTGAAGTTTTAGCACATGAATTAAATAACTTCATCATTTTTATTCTGAAGTTCTTATGGGAAACTCATTGCTAACCCTCAGACTGCAGGACAAAACTTCAGCATGTTTTGGTATTTTTTTAACTTGATACTTATCTTTTTTGCATTTACTAGCTACTTTTTGTCTTTCATCACCTACTTCATCTTATATTTAAATTTGTCTGACCATATAGTAAATGATCTGAAAAGTTACTTTTGCATTTACAAACAATAAATGAAGCATTTTCGATTTGATTATGTGAAAACTTTTCAGGCTGAAGTTACATTTCTTTTTGCATTTACTACCTACTTTTTGTAACGATCCGATCGGTCATTCCGAGAGTTTTAGCCCCGTTTCCCCCATTTTTGCTTCATTATATGTGGTTTAGCTCTATTATGTTGTGTTAGGTTGGTTGGCTCGGGTTCGGAGTGATTTTGGAGAGAAATGAAATGCTTAGTCTCTTAAGTTGGTTATTTAGTTGGAAAAGTCAACCAGAAGTTGACTTAGGGGTAAACGATATCGCAATTGGGTTTTTATGGTTCAGATAGCATCGTTAGGTGATTTTGGACTTAGGAGTGGGTTCAGAATGTAATTTGGAGGTCCATGGTAGAATTAGGCTTGAATTGGCGAAAGTTAGAAATTTGGCAATTTTGGTCGGCAGTGAAAAAATTTGATATCGGGCTTGGAATGGAATTCCGGAAGTTGGAATAGGTTCGTAGTGTCAGTATATATGTGTCTGCAAATTTCAGGTCATTCGGATGAGGTTTTGTATGTTTCGGCATCGTTGGCAGAATTTGGAAGTTTAGAAGTTCTTAGGCTTGAATCCGAGGGTAATTTGGTATTTTGATATTGTTTTGAGTGTTTCGAAGGTTCGATTAAGTTCATATATTGGTATGTGACTTGTTGGTATTATTGGTTGATATCCCGAGGGCCTCGAGTGTGTTTCGGGTGGTTAACGGATATGGTTTTGGAGTTGAGAGTTGTAAATTTTCTGGTTTTTGGACTTCTGGTGTTTTTCCGCACCCGCGGATGGGGAGCCACAGGTCTGAGGGTCGCAGGCGCGGAAGGGAGGCTCGCAGATGCGGATTTTGGAAGCCCAGGGTTGGAGCGCAGGTGCGACAGTTTCATCGCACTTGCGAGCCCGCAGGTGCGAGGCTTAGGGTGCAGGTGCAGAAGCTGGTGAGTTAAGTGGTGTTTGCAGGTGCGGCGCCTTGTCCGCATGCGGGAGAAATGGGCCGCATGTGCGAAAAGCCTGGTCAGAAGGTATATATTGCACACTTCGCGAATATTTGCCCATTTCCACCATTTTTGAAATGGGCGCCTTAGAGCTTTTTGGAGGATTTTGAAGAGGGATTCAAAGGGGAACTCTTTGAGGTAATGTTCTTAAACCTAAAACTCGATTCTACATTGATTTTCAGTGGATTAAGCATGAAATTTGTGGTGGAAATTGTGGAATTAGAGCTTGGAACTTGAGAATTAAATTTGGGTGATTGAGGGGTCAAACGAAGTTAGATTTTGGTAAATTTGGTATGTATGGGCTCGTGAGAGGACAAGGATTCTAGTTTTGTAATGTTGATCGGATTCTGAGACGTGAGCCCGGGGGTCGGGTTTGGCCAATTTCGGGAATTTTGATTTAATTTGATAATTTTTGCGTGGGCTTTATTCTTTTAGCATGTATTGATGTTATGATACTGATTTTAGATAGATTCAGGAGGATTTGAGGTTGAGTCGAGCGGCAAGGGCATCGCAGAGTATATTTTCGTCCGGTTTGAGGTAAGGAACGATTGTAAATCTAGACCTGAGGGTATGAAACCCCGAAATTTCGTACTATTTTGATAAATGAGGTGACCCTAAGGGTTATTTTTACTATTATCCTCAAATTGTTTTAATAGAAAGGATATCCTCGGTCATGATCTATACCTGTTTATCGTTTAATTTTGTTCATCACTCTATTTTTAAATATATGAAAGTTGTTTTGGGGCTGAGTTGAGTCCCCTGAGTTTTGTACTGAAATGCCCGAGTGGCTTGTGAGGTTGATGAAAGAGTAAGGCGGAGAGCTGTATTGTGAGGATATTTATGGATCGGGCTGCATGCCGCAGATTATATATACATATATGGATCGGGCTGCACGCCGCAGCGATATATTGGATCGAGCTGCATGCCGCAACGATATTGGGTCGGGCTGCACGCTGCAATGATATAGCGCTTGGGCTGTAGAAGCCCCTCCGGAGTATGCCCACCCCTAGTGAGCGTAGGTAACTATTGAGCGTGAGTGCTGATTGATGAGTGTTGAGTCATGAGTGACTAAGAGGTTTTCCCAAGGGGCTATATATGAGTGATATTTTGCCCGAGGGGCTTGTTTATGAAATTACTGTTTTTCACTCTACTTTTATACTAATCCTCTATTCAAAATGTTGAACAAATGTTTTAAACGACTTTCATTGAAATTGGAGTTTTACGAGATACTCGGAATTTTAAAAAATAATTCGACCTTGTTATTTTAAGTAAGGTTTATATGTTATGAGATTTATGTGATTTTAAATGCTCGTCACTGCACTCAGTCTTTAGTTATAATTTTTACTTACTGAGTTGGTGTACTCACGTTACTCCCTGCACCTTGTGTGCAGATCTAGGTGTCAGAGAATCCGAGTGTATAACGACCCGACCGGTCATTTTGCATTATCGGACCCCGTTCCCCTAAATGAAACTTCGCATAGCGGCTTATTGTGATTTATGACTTGCGGGGGCGGGTGGTCCGGGTTTCAGAGGTGTTTAGAGCAATATTGGAACACTTGGTTCCTTCAGATTGGCCTTTGGCCAAGTTTGACTTCGGTCAACATTTTCAGTAAACGGCCTTGGAATCGAGTTTTGACGGTTCCGGTAGCTTCATATGATGATTTGGGACTTGGACGTATGTTCGGAATGGGTTTCTGATGGCCCGGGAGCATTTCGGCGCCCAATGTTGAAATAAGAGTTCCTTAAGTTCCTATTGTGGTTTGGGACGTGTTTGTGTTATCGAGGTCTGAACGGAATTCCGAGATCGGCAATAGTTCCGTTATGTAATTTATGAATTGCTTGCAAAATTTGGTTTCATTCCGAGTAGTATAGGTCGATTCGACGCGTTGTTAGCGAAGTCTAGAAAACTTGAAGTTCCTAAGTTATGATTCCAGGGGTTTTGGGATGTGATTTTGAGATTTAGCGTTGATTTGAGTGTTCCTAAGGCTCGAGCGAGTCCGTATTAAGATTTGGGACTTGTTGGTATATTTGTACGGGGGCTCGAGAGGGCCTAGGTGCCTCCCGAACGCCACACGAGGCCAAAAACCAGCTAAAATAGCTGCTGGTGCACATGTTCTGGTGTGACTACAGGTGCGGTTGCCCAGTCGCAGGTGCGGGACCGCTCCTGCAGTCCCAGCCTCGTAGGTACGACCCTCAGCAGGCAGTCCATTTCTCGCAGGTGCGGACAAAGTTCCGCAGGAGCGGATCCGCAGGTGCGGTCTCCCCTCCGCAGGTGCGGGTCCAGGCTTCCTCATCCATTTCCGCATGTGCGAGCCTTTGCTCGCAGGTGATTATAAATGGTGGGTTGTCCTTATTTGCGGGGGCTGCGCACACACGAAGTGACGAGAGTCCGTGCGTAGCTACTATTATGCCTTGTCGGGTAGTTTAGGACTCACAAGCATGCCTTATGTGTGGTATTTGTGATCTTGTATATGGATTAAGTAGTCTAATATCCTCGAACCTCTCATGTGAAGGCCTAAGAAGTTATGCTTTGAAGTTGACATTAATAAATTCTCATCCTGTTAGTATGTTCCCTGCTAAATTATCTGGAATCTCCTGCTAATCATGTATTTATACGGGGACTCGAGTCGCATGGATGATTCGCGAGCGGGGTAGCCCTGGTATTATATTAACCCGAGTCGCATGAATGATTCACGAGCGGGGTAGTCTTAGTATTATATTAATCGTGTCGCATTTTCGATTCGCGAGCGGGGCAGATAGATGCATCTATTGTTCGGGTCGTTCGACCCTCAGCAGTGCATATTTACTTTTCACGTCGTAATGACCGTACGTTCATAGCCTGTTATATGTTTGGTAATTTGTGAGAAGCCCTGTAATTGTAACTGCTGATTTCATGAAAAGTAAGAAGGTTAAATAGCTTGTATGCCATGGAAAAAGGATGGCGTGAGGGTACTAGAGATTGTTATTTGATGCTCATTTTCTTATTACTGTTCATTACTGCTATTGCTAGTTAGCCTGTACTTACTTCACATTGTCTGACCCTAGTAAGTATCACGTCGACCTCTCGTCACTACTTCTTCGAGGTTAGGCGGGATACTCACTGGGTACATATCTGTTTATGTACTCATACTATGATTCTGTACTTAATTGTACAGGTTTTGAGGCTGGTGCATCTGGTTATCCGATCGGAGCTTGACCCTGGGAGTATATTCTGGACCGGACTCCACGGTGAGCTTCTTCCCTTGGAGACTCTCAGCAGCACTATTGAGTTATCTTTTGTTGATTTCTGTTTACTTCCTTCAGACAGTAGAACAATTTATTTCATCTTTTGTATATTCTACTAGTTCGCCTGTAGACTTGTGACACTAGTTCCTGGCACACACATAGTAGACTCTATATTTTTGGGACTGTATATATTGGTTCATGATCCTTGTGGCTACATTTATTTAAGTTGGTTAATTTATCCACTTTTACTTAAATGATCTAAGCTTAAAAATTTGTAAGTGTGGGGTTGATATGTCAAATAAGGATAATCTCACTAGTAAACAACTGTTGGCTTGCCTGACTCCGGTGTTGGGCGCCATCACGACCTGTGTTGGGATTTTGGGTCGTGACAGAGTGAGAGTTGATCACCTTCTTCAGAGTATCCCGGAGTTAGCGGGTAGCTACACGGCGTCCGCAACCTTTCTTTTCTCCTTCCTATCTTTTAGTATTTTTTTATCAGACTCATCTTGTATTGAGTAGACAGTATTACACTTGTATTCTAGTTGCTCATGACTAGTGACTCCGAGATCGGGCAGCGTTTTAATGTTTTACATATTTCTGCTTGTTTTTAAATGTTTGAATGGAATATTTATGATAATATCTGATTAGTGAATGAACTATTGAAAAAGGTCTTTTATGCTATAAATATCGTATCGGCTAGCCTAGTACTGTGATAGGTGCCTTCACGGCCAGGGTGGTTTGGGGTCGTGACAAGTTGGTATCAGAGCCTAGGTTACATAGGTCTCACCAGTCATGAGCAGGTTTAGTAGAGTCATGCGGATCGGTACGGAGATGTACGTACTTATCTTCGAGAGGCTGCAGAACCCATAGGAAAAATCTCACATTCTTGAATTCTTGTCGTGCGAATCTGTTGATTCTGGTAACTGAACTTCTGTTGTTTCATTCTCTCACAGATTGTGAGGACACGTGCTACCGGGCAGGATGATCAGCCATCCGTTGGAACCACGAGGGGTCGAGGCCGTGGTAGAGGTAGAGGTGCAGCTCGCGCGGTAGCCGGGGCAGTACCCATAAACCCACATGTTATTCCAGACCAGGTCCCAGCCGCAGATGTTCCAGCGGGACCAGCTCAGGCACCGGCTATGCCTATTATTATCTCAGGATTTCAGGAGACCTTGGCTCAGATCTTGACCGTGTGCACTAGCCTTGCTCAGGCAGTCGCTCTTTCTTCTACAACAGCTACTTCTCAGGCCGGGGGAGGCACTCAGACTCCCGCCGCTCGTACCCCTGATCAGGTTATTCAGGGAATTCAGACACCGGGGGCACCTCCAGCTCATCCGGTTACACCTGCTCAGGACTATGTGATTCCAGCCATGCCTGATGACGAGCAACGTAGATTGGAGAGGTTTGGTAGACTTCAGCCTCCGACTTCCAGTGGTGCCGAGGGCGAGGATGCCTAGGGTTTCTTGGACAAGTGTCAGAGGATTCTTCGTACATCGAGTATATTGGAGACCAATGGGGTCTCGTTCACTACTTTCCATTTTTCAGAAGCTGCCTTTACTTGGTGGGGGGCTTATGAGAGGCGTAGGCCTGTTGGTGCAGCCCCTTACCCGGCAACAATTCTTCGCTCTCTTTTTGGAGAAGTATGTGCCACAGTCTCGCAGGGAGGAGCTGTGCAGGCAGTTCGAGCAGTTGCGCCAGGATGATATGACTGTGATGCAGTATGAGATGATATTTTCAGAGCTAGCTCGCCATGCTTTTTGGTTGGTTCCCACAGATAGGGAGAGGATCAAGAGGTTCGTGGATGGCCTCACATATCAGCTCCGAATTCTTATGACCAGAGAGAGGGTATCAGGTGCTACTTTTGAGCAGGTTGTTGATATTGCCCGTGAGATTGAGTCAGTTCGTCGCCAGGAGCGAGATGAGAGGGAGGCCAAGAAGCCTCGGGGACCTTGTAGCTTTGGTAGTGTTCCCTCAAGAGGTCAGTTTAAGCATAGTAGAGGCCACCCATTTAAGCCTGCTCAGCCAGCTCGCGCAGCTTATAGTGGTGCATCGTCGGGGCATGGTTCCTGCAGTTCTCATCTGGGCCGCTCATCATTCAGTGCCCTTCCAGCCCAGAGCTCATCTCGTGCACCATCAGTTCAGAGTTCCTCCTTGCCAGGTTCTTCTATCAGTTATCCTGGTGCTAGGGGTTCCCTTCGGTCCTCATCCCCCGCACCAAAGAGTTATTATGAATGTGGAGAGTTTGGGCATATGAGGAGGCAGTGTCCTCATCTTCTTGGGGGTCCATCTCAGTAGAGGGTCAGCCCTCGACTTCAGCTCCAATTACTTCACCACCCGCCCAGGCAGCTAGGGGTGGAGGTCAGGCAACTAGAGGGGGATGTCGATCAGGTGGAGGCCAGGCCCGTTTTATGCACTTCCAGCCAGACCAAATACTATGGCCTCAGATGTTGTGATTACAAGTATTTTTTCAGTTTGTCACCGAGATGCCTCAGTCTTATTTGATCCTGGTTCCATATATTCTTACGTTTCGTCATATTTTGCCCATTTTCTGGATATGCCCCGTGAGTCCTTAGTTACATCTGTTCATGTGTCGACTTCGGTGGGTGATACTGTTGTTGTAGAACGTGTGTATCGGTCATGTGTGGTGTCTACTGGGGGTCTGGAGACCCGAGTGGATCTGTTATTGCTCAACATGGTTGACTTTGATGTGATATTGGTCATGGATTGGATTTCTCCATGTCATGCTTCCTAGATTGTCACGCTAAGACCGTGACCTTAGCGATGCCGGGATTTTCGAGGGTTGAGTGGAGAGGTTCCATTGATTATGTGCCTAGTAGGGTGATTTCATATCTGAAGACTCAACGTATGGTGGATAATGGGTGTCTATCTTATTTGGATTTTGTGAGGGAGGTCAGTGCTGAGACTCCCACTATTGATTCTGTTCCTGTGGTCCATGATTTTTCGGATGTGTTCCCTGCAGACCTGCTGGGCATGACGCCTGACAGGGATATTGATTTGGTGCCAGGCAATCAGCTTATTTCTATCCCACCGTATCGTATGGCACCGACGGAGTTGAAGGAATTGAAAGAGCATCTTCAGGAACTCCTAGATAAGGGGTTTATTCGGCCTAGTGTATCACCCTGGGGTGCACCAGTTTATTTGTGAAGAAGAAGGATGGTTCCATGAGAATGTGTATTGGCTAAAGGCAGTTGAACAAGGTTACAGTCAAGAATAAGTATCCTTTGCCTCGTATCGATGATTTGTTTGACCAGCTTCAGGGAGCCAGGGTGTTCTCTAAGATTGACTTGAGATTCGGGTATCATCAACTAAAGATTCGGGATGCAGATATTCCTAAAACGACTTTCAAGACCCGTTTTGGCCATTATGAGTTCTTGGTAATGTCTTTTGGGCTGACCAATGCCCCAACAACGTTCATGCATTTGATGAACAGTGTATTTCAGCCATATTTTGATTCCTTCGTTATTGTGTTCATTGATGACATCCTGGTGTACTCTCGTAGCCAGGAGGAGCATGCTCAACATTTGAATGTTGTGTTGCAGAGATTGAGGGAGAAGAAGCTTTATGCAAAATTCTCCAAGTGTGAGTTTTGGCTTGGCTTAGTAGCTTTCCTGGGGCACGTGGTGTCCAGTGAGGGTATTCAGGTGGATCCGAAGAAGATAGAGGCAGTGTAGAGTTGGTCCAGACCGTCCTCATCTACGGAGATTAGGAGCTTCCTTGGTTTGGCGGGCTATTACCGTCGCTTTGTGGAGGGGTTTTCTTGTATTGCTTCACCCTTGACCAAATTGACCCAAAAGGGTGCTTCGTTCAGGTGGTCGGACGAGTGTGAAGAGAGCTTTCAGAAGCTCAAGGCTGCTTTGACCACATCCAGTGTTAGTTTTGCCATCAGCTTCAGGTTCTTATACCGTGTATTGTGATGCCTCGAGGATAGGCATTGGTTATGTCTTGATGCAGGAGGGTAGGGTGATTGCCTACGCCTCGCGCTAGTTGAAGACCCACGAGAAGAATTATCCGGTGCATGATCTTGAGTTAACAACCATTGTTCACGCCTTGAAGATTTGGCGTCATTATTTGTATGGGGTTCATTGTGAGGTTTTCACTAATCGTCGGAGTCTGCATCATCTGTTTAAGTAGAAGGATCTGAATTTGCGACAACGGAGATGGTTGGAGCTTCTCAAGGACTATGATATCACAATTCTATATCATCCGGGGAAGGCCAATGTAGTGGCCGATGCCTTGAGTCGCCGAGAAGAGAGATTGGGGAGTCTAGCAAATCTTCTAGTAGCAGAGAGACCTTTAGCACTTGATGTTCAGGCCTTAGCGGGCTAGCTTGTGAGATTGGATATATCGGAGCCCAGTCGGGTATTGGCTTGCGTAGTCTCCAAGTCTTCTCTTTATGACTGTATCAGAGAGCACGAGTATGATGACCCACACTTGCTCGTTCTTCAGGATAGGGTCCGGCCAGGTGATTCTAGGGATATAGCTATTGGTGAGGATGGTGTGATGAGGATGCAGGGTCGGATATGCGTGTCTAATGTAGATGGGATCCGGGAGTTAATTCTTGAGGAGGCCCACAGGTATTCCATCCATCCGGGTACCGCGAAGATGTATCAGGATCTGAGACAACATTATTGGTAGAGGCGGATGAAGAAGGATATTGTTGGATTTGTAGCTCGGTGTCTCAACAGTACGCAGGTCAAATATGAGCACCAGAGACCAGGTGGATTGCTTCAAAGGTTGGACATTCCGGAGTGGAAGTGGGAGCGGATCACCATGGACTTTGTAGTTGGGCTCCCATGGACTTCAAGGAAGTTCGGTGCTATTTTGGTTATTCTGGATCGGCTGACCAAGTCTACGCACTTTATTCCTGTTGGTACTACTTACACTTTGGAGCGGTTAGCTGAGATTTATATCCGGGAGATTGTTCGACTGCATGGTGTTCCAGTTTCCATCATTTCTGATAGAGGTACTAGTTCACATCGCAGTTTTGGAGGGTCGTACAACGGGATTTGGGTACTCAAGTTGAGTTGAGCACAACTTTTCATCCTCAGAAAGACAGGCAGTCCGAGCGCACTATTCAGATATTGGAGGACATGTTACGCGCTTGTGTCATTGATTTTGGGGGTTCATGGGACTAGTTTCTTCCACTCACGAAGTTTGCATATAATAATAGTTATCAGTCGAGTATTCAGATGGCTCCGTACGAGGCTTTATATGGGAGGAGGTGTAGATCTCCGGTCGGGTTGTTTGAGCCGGGTAAGGCTAGAACCTTGGGTACAAATTTGGTGCAGGATGCTTTAGATAAGGTGAAGTTGATTCAGGAGTGGCTTCGCACGGCGCAGTCTAGGCAGAAGAGCTATGCAGACAGGAAGGTCTGTGATGTATCTTTCATGGTTAGGGAGAAGGTTCTGCTGAAGGTTTCACCCATGAAGGGTGTTATGCGGTTTGGGAAGAGGGGCAAGTTGAGCCCCCGGTTCATTGGGCCTTTTTAGGTGCTTCAGAGGGTAGGGGAGGTGGCTTATAGACTTGCTTTGCCACCTATCTTGTCGAGTGTGCATCCAGTATTTCATGTTTCCATGCTTCGGAAGTATGTTGGTGACCCGTCCCATGTTTTGGACTTCAGCACGATTTATTTAGAGGGTGATATGACTTATGATGTGGAGTTAGTGGTTATTTTGGATCGGCAGGTACGAAGGTTGAGGTCAAAGGGCATAGCTTCAATTAAGGTGCAGTGGAGAGGGCAGCCAGTGGAAGAGGCTACCTGGGAGACTGCGCGGGAGATGCATAGTAGATATCCACACCTATTTGAGGCTCCAAGTATGTTTCTAGACTCGTTCGAGGACGAATGTTTGTTTAAGAGAGGGAGAATGTAACAACCCGATCGGTCGTTCCGAGAGTTTTAGCCCCGTTTCCCCCATTTCTGCTTCATAATATGTGGTTCATCTCTATTATATTGTGTCGGGTTGGTTGGCTCGGGTTCGGAGTGATTTTGGAGAGAAATGAGACACTTTGTCTCTTAAGTTGGTTATTTAGTTGGAAAAGTCAATCGGAAGTTGAGTTAGGATTAAAAGATCTCGGAATTGGGTTTTTATGGTTCAGATAGCTTCGTTAGGTTATTTTGGACTTAGGAGTGGGTTCAGAATGTAATTTGAAGGTCCTTGGTAGAATTAGGCTTGAATGGGCGAAATTTGGAAATTTGGCGATTTTGGTCGGCAGTGGAAAAAATTTGATATCGGGGTCGGAATGTAATTCCGGAAGTTGGAATAGGTTCATAGTGTCTTTTGGGATGTGTGTGCAAAATTTCAGGTCATTCGGATGAGGTTTTGTATGTTTCTACATTGTTGGCGGAATTTGGAAGTTTAGAAGTTCTTAGGATTGAATCCGAGGGTAATTTGGTATTTTGATATTGTTTTGAGTGTTCCGAAGGTTCGATTAAGTTCGTATGTTGGTATGTGACTTGTTGGTATTATTGGTTGAGGTCCCGAGGGCCTCGGGTGTATGGAAGGGAGGCTCGCAGATACGGATTGGGAATCCCAGGGTTGGAGTGCAGGTGCAGAAGCTGGTGGGTTAAGTGGTGTTCGCAGGTGCGGCGCCTTGACCGCAGGTGCGAGAAATGGGCTGCATGTGCGAAAAGCCTGGACAGAAGGTATATATTGCACACTTTGCGAATTTTTGCCCATTTCCACCATTTTCGAAGACGGGATTGGAGCTTTTTGGAGGATTTTGAAGAGGGATTCAAGGGGGAAATCGTTGAGGTAATATTTTTGAACCTAAAACTCGATTCTACAGTGATTTTTAGTGGATTAAGCATGAAATTTGTGGAAAATTTGGGGTGGAAATTTGGGAATTAGAGCTTGGAACTTGAGAGTTAAATTTGGGTGATTGAGGGGGCAAACGAAGTTAGATTTTGGTAAATTTGGTATGTATGGGCTCGTGAGAGGACAAGGATTCTAGTTTTGTAATATTTATCAGATTCCGAGACGTGAGCCTGGGGGTCGGGTTTGGCGAATTTCGAGAATTTTGATTTAATTTGATAATTTTTGCATGGGCTTTGTTCCTTTAGCATGTATTAATGTTATGATACTGATTTTGGATAGATTTAGGATGATTTGAGGCCGAGTCGAGCAACAAGGACATCGCAGAGTAGATTTTCGTCCGGTTTGAGGTAAGTAACGATTGTAAATCTAGACATGAGGGTATGAAACCCCATAATTTCGTACTATTTTGATAAATAAGGTGACGCACATGCTAGTGACGCGCGTGTGGGCGTGCACCAGTAGGGATTGTGACTTGGTCCGTCCCGTGACAACTGTAGAGTTTCCTATTTTGATAAACTCTATATGATATGTATGTGTTTTAGAAATGATTCTGTTAACTTGGGCTGAATGCCATGTTTGGGGCCTTGTGTTGTACTGTTTGGACCCTCAGGGTTATTTTTACTATTATCCTCACACTGTTTTTGATAGAAAGCATATCCCCAGTCATGATCTATACTTGTTTATCGTTTAATTTTGTTCCTCACTCTATTTTTAAATATATGAAAGTTTTTTTGGGGATGAGTCCCCTGAGTTTTGTACTGAAATGCCCGAGTGGCTTGTGAGGTTGATGATTGAGTGAGGCCGAGGGCCGGATTGTGAGGATATTTATGGATCGAGCTGCACGTCACAACGTTATATATACATATATGGATCGGGCTGCATGCCGCAATGATATATTGGATCGGGCTGTGCACCGCAATGATATTGGGTCGGGCTGCACGCCGCAGCGATATAGCGCTTGGGCTGTAGGAGCTCCTCCGGAGTCTGCACACCCCCAGCGAGCGCAGGTCCCTATTGAGCATGAGTGCTGAGTATGAGTGCTGATTGATGAGTGTTGAGTCATGAGGGACTGAGAGGCTTGTTCGAGGGGCTATATATGAGTGATACTTTGCCCGAGGGGCTTGTTTATGAAATTACTATTTTTCACTCTACATTTATACTGAGCCTCTATTGAAAATGTTGAACAAATGTTTTAAATGACTTTCATTGAAACTGGAGTTTTACGAGATACTCGAAATTTAATTACTGATTCGATCTTGTTATTTTCACTGAGGTTTATATGTTATGAGATTTATGTGATTTTAAATGCTTGTCACTTCACTCAGTATTTAGTTATAATAGTTACTTACTGAGTTGGCGTACTCATGTTACTCCCTACACCTTGTGTGCAGATCTAGGTGTCAGGGCATCCGAGTGAGTGCTGATCACCTTCTTCAGATATCCCGGAGTTAGCGAGGTAGCTGCGCGGTGTCCGCAACCTTGCTTTTATCCTTCCTATCTTTTAGTATTTGTTTTTTTATCAGACTCATCTTGTATTGAGTAGACAGTATCAGACTTGTATTGTAGTTGCTCATGACTAGTAACTCGGAGGTCGGGTAGTGTTTTAATGTTTTACATATTTCCGATTGTTTTGAAATGTTTAAACGGAAGATTTTTGATAATATCTGATTAGTAAATAAACTAATGAAAAAGGTCTTTTATGCTATAAATATCATACTGGCTAGATATTATAGATATTAAATTGATTAGGTGCATTCTTTGGCTATATTAACAATCTCTCCACTTGAAAATTTCATAGTCAACCATATACTTCTATCACATTTCTTTAAATTTATATTCATCCTTAGCCTTTTAACCTTTTTAAAGAAACAATGTCTGGTGCTAGCGGAAGTAGGAAGCCTACAATGGATGAAATTATGCAGAAGTGGGAGAGTTCGAAGTCTAATTGGAACAGTAATGTACCGATGGCTAATCTTATGCAGACGTGGGATCAAATAAAGGCTGATTGGGAAAGAATCAGACCGCAATTTTTTGCCGATGAATCATTCCAAAACAGGCTGAACCTCGAACACAATTGTGAAGGTTATTCAACCTCGTTTGACATGGTTGTCTAGTAGTTTGATTGTTTTAAGTTTCCCATCTGGGACGACTATGCCAAGCGCTGCAAAGTATCTTGAAGAGTCTTCCTTATCTTATGGACAGAGTAATAATTGAACAAAGTCAGTTGCATGCTGAATTCAACAAGTTGAAGTGTGATCTCATTAGACTTTGTGGTCTTCTGCCGAGTATCCTATAATTATCTATGATTCTGATGATGATGAGATATATCGAGAAATTGAGGAGTACCGTTCTAATGATGGTGATGATGCTTAGTTTTTGTAATCTTTTTTTTATGTTTTTCTTCTGTGTGTTTTGTTAATGTTTTTATGGCTCTTCTTTTATTTTGTCAACGTTTTGATGATGGTCGCGTTTTGTTAATGTTTATGTTGTTATATAAATGAAAATCTTGTTACGTTTTTGTGTATAATTTTTTAAAATTTTGAACGCTGCATTCTCATTTTAATGTAATAACATAGTACGTCAACGTAAAAATTCATGCCTTATAAGATGAAGTTAGCATATATAAGTTAGAAACATGAACCTTTTTTCTCTGAAGTTTATAGCTTTTGATAGTCACACTTTATAGGCTATAGTTGTTTTTGCATACATTTTCCCGTTAATAGGCATATATAAGGCTGTAACTATATCTTTTAAGAGTCAGACTTATCTATGCAATTTTTTTTTGTTCATTTCATAAAACTTCACACTAAAAATGCTGAAGTTCTGTCTAGCAGTCTGCAATTTTTGTAATGATTTATTTCCAAACTTCAGAGAGAATATGCTGAAGTTATTTAGTTCACTTTCTAAAAGTTCAGTCTAAAGATGATGAAGTTTTGTCCCGCAATATGAATATTTCATGCAGAAAGGTGTAGTTCTTTTTTATACATATTTTTTTTTGTGTGTGTGTGTGTGTTAAAGGTATGTATTTCACTTACATTTTTTTCTCGCTGAAGTCATTGAGTACTTTTTTAAAATGCAACCATACTGTAAGCCGCCAACAAAAATGAGTGGTTTGTACTTCAAGTAATATAAAAGAGTAATTTTCAATCCAAGAGCTTATTTTTTTTATTTCTATGAAAACAATCACATTTCACATATATCATTTAATAATAAAAGTCTAAATTCAGACTAAGGATTATTGAACGTTGGAGTGTTTTTCAGCATGTTTCTTGGAATATGGATGAGGTACTGGAGAAGACAAGCAAGTTGTTATGTTATGCCCAATTTGTTTACAACGACTGCATTTGGTAGACTTCAATGATACTGATTCAGTCGCAGGGATATGCCTCTTCTTTTGTTTTCTTCCTTGTAAAATCTCTACATCGGGAGGTTTTGTGATTTCAGATTCTACATTTTGTGGAATATCCCATGAATTTTGATCTCCCATAGTATTCACATGTCCTTCATATGTTTTGAGCCATGTTTCCCTTGAATACCATTTTGAGCAGTAATCAGATTTTTGTAAAGATCTCTTATTAATAGTTGCAATTGTGTGTGGACAGGGCAATTCAACAAGTTGGAATTCCAAGCAGTCACAAGTTCTCATCTTTAAGTCCACAATAAATTTCATTCCTTCACTATTTATTCTAAACAACATTGAATCAAGGTTGAACACCTAAGAATGAATAAAAAAGTAGAAAAAAGTATATTAGTGTATTATTGCTTAAAAAAAAGTATGAAGTTTTTTTTATGTGTAAGCAGTAAATCACTGCAGCAGATATTAAAAGCTGAAGTGATTATGCATTAGTTACTTACTTAATAGAAAACACGCTGAAGTAAATTCTGAAGTTAATAAATGTACTCACAAACATTTTGCAAGTCAAGTCCATCTTCTTATTCATCTCTTCTTCTGCCCATATTGATACTTTGTGAAAAGTTTCATGTGCGTTTTTTTCTCCGTTCGTAAAAACACTCTCCCAACTTTTCTTGGATGAAATATAACATTCTTAAAATAGGCATCTATCTCACTTTTAGTAACACGAAATTCATTGATTCTACCATGTTTGTTGTCAGCATATCATAACGTCGTTGTATTGGTAAAAAAGAGTTTCACACGTAAGCCAGCTTTTGAAAACTCAGCCAGTCACGTGGACACAGGAAACCACGACAACTGGATGTGATTCTTTGAAGAGGTACGATACAAAGAGGCACGGTTCAGTAAACCCACGAACTTATCAGCCACGGAAAACTCAACTTGATCAAAACGGGAGAGACACACGGTCAGAATGAATCTAGACAAAGCTACGGGAAGATTCAAGGACCCACAATTGATTACTTGAACGTTATGTAACCGAACCCCAATTACCGTTATCCTTTGTAACGCCTCATTAATGTCATAATTAGTCATTAATGAGTAACCATAGCAAGATTCGTACTTTAGAAGAATCTCCTATATAAGGGAGGGGAATACAACTTGTAAAGGCATCTGATTCTCGAATACAATCAACTTCGATTTTCTATATTTCTGTAATATTGTCTATTATTCATTTTTCTCCATTAACTTGATTATCAGTAACCCGTATTCATCTTAAAAAATAAGCTTTAGTCAAAGGGTCTAATTCTTTGGTTAAACAAATTGGTTTCGTTACTGGGAATCTGATAATCTTTGTTTACTTTTCAAGTGATATCCTCTGAATTATGTCAAACCCCAATGACAACAACCAGCAAAGGAGTGGAATCCCAGTTTCATCTCCTTCAGGAACCCCACGTGGTTCGAGGGAACAATCCCCAGGAATATCCAATAACAACAATGGTGATAATGATCAAACTGTGGAACAAGATCGTGTAAAGCAAAT
>MDKJ01227988.1:0-39196 GCA_005239525.1 Nicotiana knightiana | reverse complement strand
AAATCCTATATTACTTGTCGACCACGTACACTTGTGTGTGCATTGGGAAATCAACCAACAAGTCTCTCGCATTCACTCAATTATTTGTTCACACATTCAGCAGAAACTCTTCTCTCAATTAAGTTTCAATCTCACAATATGAACTACATTAGGCTTGGTGAAGATATGCAAGAATTCATAATGGATTGGTCTTTAGGAAAAACTCTTTCGATTATTCTCCTAACTAGGTTAATCAATAATTCAACTAGACTCTTTCGATTACTACGAAGAATTAATGAATTTACGCAACAAAATATAATGCAAAAATATCACAAGTTATGCCTCTCTCCATTACATGAACTAGTGAATATAGATGCAATAATTAAAACATCTAGAACGATTCAATACATAAACTAGAGTTATAATCTACAAACAAATATCAATACACCAAATCCATCAAACCCTAAAGAGAATTACTCCATATATATGGAGTAATTTATCACAAATAAGTTTAAGTTAAAGGAAAACATAAAACGATCCAAACCCGTGTCTTGAATGAGGACTGAATGATGAAATCATTGTGCTCTTGCTTCTCCAACTTCTCCTTAGCCTCCTTAGGTCTTAGATCTGTCGGAAGTCCAGAAAATACCATTTTTCCATGTATATATACCAAGTAGGGTCGGGTACAAATGAAAACACCTTCTCCTACGCGAAATAAGATTACTTCTGGAATAGGGCGTGCGTGGCCGCGCACATGGAAGTGTGCTCGCTCATATGACCACTCACTTTGGATAGTGTGCTACCTAACTTGCTCGCCTATTGAGCTCTCATGCACCTGGGTGCCTCCTGCTCGATTCTTCATTTCTCTCGTTAAGTGCACTATTGTTCTTTGATCCCTGAACACGATCCCAACTTAATCCTTGGGCTTTTACTCATACTTCAAAGCTCCAGAATAGCTTGAATTTATTTCATAACATCTACATAGCTCGGAATCACTCCTACAAGGCATAAAAATTACAATTAGTACAAAACACTAGCGATTAAAGCTCAAACTCAATTAAAGTGCAGTAAATTAGAGTGCAATAAGCGACTAAAACACGAGATTATAGCCTACCATCAGTGGGGGAATTACTTTCTGAATGTAGTTGTATAAAATATTTCTCAATTTTTCTTATAACCTGTAGTTAGTATTAGTCTAACTTAGAGTAGTAGACAATTATTAAAAAAATGAATCAGAAAAAATTTAGAAAAAGCTTGGACTTTTCCCGACGATGGATCTCTTGGACACCTTTATTGAAGGATTTAGGTCCAAGTAAAAGTACCAAAAAGATTTTATTTTTCTTTTAATAGGATAACATAGATAGAAGTTCCCTTGGTTTTTCTTTTGGCGCCGGTTCTTTTTCAAAGGTGTTGCTTGAACTGGATATTTTGCTTTTATCTTTTTAGGAGTAGAATAGGAAGAAAACTGAGTTACTCTAGATACTTGTTGACATGTTTGGTGCTGGCACATTATGCTATGGATGCACTTTGTTTTTCTATTGTATTTGATTTGAAATTGATGCCTAAGTGAAATAAATAGCTTATTCTTTGACACCTATTCTCAGTTGTTTACTTGTTTGTCACCTAGTGAAATATTGCTTAAATTTATCAACTATATGCGCTTGCTTGACTTGAACCGTCTTGCTGGAGTCATGTGCAATGTGTGTGTGGGGATTTGTGATATTCTGTGAAATCATGTGTAGTCTAGAACTTGCCTCATGTGTTAATCGAAGAAAAATCATTAAGTTGTTCTAGTCTAGGAGATGATTTAGGCAGTTCTTTGCTCGATCAAAGATGTTCTTGTCACTTACAAATAAAATTTTCCCGTTGCTAGCCCCTTTGAGCTTGTAGACCTTTTCCTTGGCATCCACATTACAAGTTGTATCCCTAATTTTGTTCTTAACTTGAGCTTGTTGAACCTTTACCTCCAAAGGCACTAGGCTCTAAAAGAAGTAAGGTGAAAGATTGGGAAGTAGCTTTCGAGTGGAACCATGGAAGGGCCCATAAGGTGCACTAAAGTTGTAAAAAGGGCCCTAGCCGATGAATCTTAAAGTAAGGAGTGTGTGCAGAAAAAAAATAGAGAAAAAAGAAAAAGAAAACAAATTCATGGAAAGAAATTCAAATAAGGTTGATAGTCAAAAAAAGAAGAAAAAAATACACCTCATAATCCTACTAATTTGTGCTAGTGGGGATGTAGAAGTGCTTAATTGAATAAAAAGGGCTATATTGTGTATGAGTTGTGGCAAGTGAATTGGTTGATAAGAATGCATGCTTTATTTTTGAGTGAGGTGTATTAAAATGCTTAGGGGGATTAGTCACTATTCCTAAATTTATCATATCCATCCCTTAGCCTACATTACAATCCGAAAAAACCTAATTGGCCCTAGACTTAGCTAGTTTAGATTAGTAGAGATGTACACTACAGGCAAGATTATGGTATGACAATATGATGCATATGAATACTTTTGTGAGAGTGAGTGCCATTTGTTCACTTGTGTATGATGTCCTTAATTTATGTTCAAAATTATATTTTAATGTGTGGACTATTTCTATATTCACTCTCTTATTTGTTGACGAAGGAATATGATCTCATGACTAATTGGTAATGTTGTTAACTTCTCTTGTTGGGTGAGTGCGCGAGTTGAGGGTGCTACGAATCTGCTCTTGAGGTCGGGTGTGTAACAACCCGACCGGTCATTTTTGAGCTCTAGCACGTCGTTCAGCGGTTTGAAGTCGTGAGCAACTTCGTTTCAGGTATTATGACCCGTGGGCATGGTCGGAATTGAATTCCAGGAAGTTTAGAATTTGAAGGTTTTTGGGAAATCCGACCGGAAAGGAAGTTTTGATATCGAGGTTAGAATGCAATTCCGGAAGTTGGACCAGGTCCGTAATGTTGAATATGACTTGTGTGCAAAATGTGAGGTCAATCGGGTGTGATTTGATAGGTTTTGGCGTCAGATGTAGAAGTTGGAAATTCTAAGTTCTTAAAGAATTTGATTTGAGTTCGATTCATGATTTTGGCATTGGGTGATGTGATTTGAGGACTCGAACAAGTCCGTGTCATATTTTGGGACAGGTTGGTGTGATTGGACGGGGTCCCGAGGGGCCCGGGTGGATTTCGGGTGGTTGTCGGATAAAGAATTGAAGTTTGAAGAAGTGAAGTTTGAAGAAGTGAAGCTTGCTGTCATCTGGTGTAATCGCACCTACGAGGCTTTGACCGCAGGTGGGTCTTGGGCGCCGTAGGTGCGAGATTTGGGTCTGGAGCTGAGGAACCGCAGATGCGGGAGTTTGGTCGCACTTGCGGTATCGCAGGTGCGAAGAGGGATCGCAGGAGCGGGAGTTGTTGGGCTGAGTCAGAGCCGCACCTGTGATGGAATTTCCGCAGGTGCGGAGCCGCATGAGCGGGACCGCAGGTGCGAAGAGGTGCCTGGGCAGAATGTTTTAAAATCGGGTTTGTGCTATTTCTCTCTCATTTTTTATTTGGTTGAGACGATTTTCTTAGAGAGTTTTTCAAGGGATCATCAGGGATCAGAGGTAAGTTGTTTCTACTTGTTTCTAAGGTTAAATACAAGATTGATGCATGATTTGATATGGGAAATTGGGGGTTTTGAAGAAAAACCTAAAAAATGTAAATTAAGATTTTAGCCACGAATTGAGCATGAATATTTGAGTAAATTATATATTTGAGTTAGTAAGGCTATGGGTAGAATGTATTTTCGAGAAATTTCGGACTCCGGGCACGTAGGCCCGAGGGCATTTTGGTCATTTCTCTGAGCGGGGTTGGGATAATATATATTCTGAATTGGTTATGAGTATTAGGATGAATGTTCATTGCTTTTCCGTTATGTGGTAGTTTCGGAGCATTGTGCATCCGTTGGAGTCATCGGGAGGGCTTGGAAGCCGGTATTGGAATTTCGGAGCGAGGTAAGTCTCCTTTCTAACTTTTTGAGGGGGAATAGTCCTCCTAGGTGAATTAATTCAGTATATGCTATTATCTTTGGGGGCTACGTACGCACGAGGTGACGGGAATCCGTGCGTAGCTACTATTATGCCATGTCCGGGTAGCCTAGGACCCACTAGCATGCTTTATGTGCGTACCTGTAACCCTGCCTGTAATATTAAACTGCTAATATAATCAAAGACGTAATTGAATATCTAAAAGAAAATTATAATTCATCTTGTTAATCTTCTAAAAAGAGAATTTATCTCTCTATGGATATTTGTGTACCTGGACTTGGTTGTATCGTGGGATATCGTTAAACTTGACAAATGAGTTTCAAAAACAAATGATTTCAAAACCTATGTTTCATGTTTTTTTAATAAGGATTCTACCACTTCCATGAGAAAATTATTTTCTTAATAAAAATATGGATTTAATGTGTGGAAATGTGTCAGCACCCGAGTTGCAGGTATGATTCGCGAGCGGGGGAAGCTTTATAATATTCAGTATAAGTGTGTCAGCACTCGAATCGCATGTATGATTCGCGATCGAGGGAAGCTTTATGGTAACTTGGTATAAATGTGTCAGCACCCGAGTCGCAGGTATGATTCGCGAGCGGGGGAAGCTTTATAATATTCAGTATAAGTGTGTCAGCACTCGAATCGCAGGTATGATTCGCGATCGAGGGAAGCTTTATAGTAATTTGGTATAAATGTGTCAGCACCCGAGTCGCAGGTATGATTCGTGAGCGGGGGAAGCTTTATAATATTCAGTATAAGTGTGTTAGCACTTGAATCGCAGGTATGATTCACGATCGAGGGAAGCTTTATCGTAACTTGGTATAAATGTGTCAACACCCGAGTCGCAGGTATGATTCGCGAGCGGGGGAAGCTTTACGACTATTCAGTGATTAGATATTCCTTAGACTCGGGCCGGTCGTCTTATCCTTGTGTGCGCATGACTGTTTGGGTACTGTTTTATTGATATTGGCTTGACATGTACTTGGGAGAAAGGAAAGTGTACATTGTTGCTTATTCTCAGTAGTTACCTGGATTTCTGTACTTGATACGTAGTCGCTGCTCACTGTCCTACATGTCTACTGTACTTCATCATATTCTTTCATATATTATATTGTTGGACCTTAGTGAGTGTCAAGTCAACCCCCTCGTCACTACCTCTCTGAGGTTAGGCGCGCGACTTACTGAGTACACGTTATTTTTGTACTCATGCTACACTTGCTGTGCAATTTTATTGCACAGGTACTTTCATAGAAATGTGGAGGATTCAGAGACTTAGGCGAACTGCATCATCCGGAGGTGATCCGCAGCTGACAGAGTCTCCTTCGCACTGTATCTATTTCATTTAAATTTCCTTGTCCATTTGTATTTTGGACAGGCTTGTAATGATTGTTGAATTCCTAGAAATTGGTCATGTACTTGTGACACCTGGTTCTGGGATATGTATTGGGATAATTGCTTAAGTGAAATCTTTAGATCACTTTTTTAAATAATAGAATTTTATTTGCTGTTCTATTTTAATTTACAAAAAAATTATTTACTTGATTATGAAATGCAAGGAAAGGTAACAATTTCAAAAATGTTAAAAACATGAATGTATTTCAACTAATTAAGGATTTGGCTTGCATGACAGTGGTGTCCGGCGCCATCACGACCTATGGATTTTGGGTCGTGACAACACGGTATCAGAGCGCTAGGTTCCCGTAGGTCTCACGAGTCATGAGCAAGTCTAGTAGAGTCTTGCGGATCGATACGGAGATGTTTGTTCTTATCTTCGAGAGGCTACAGGGCTGCTAGCAGTACTTCCCTTCTTCATTCTTCATCATGCGAGTTGATTCCTTTGAGGCTTATGCCTATGTTCATTCCTACTCAATATTATGCGTCGCGAAGCGCTTGCCATGGATCAGGGGTTTGAGGAATGGAAATGGTGCTGCGAATGTAATTCGAGATGCTTCCATGTGTAAATGGTCGTGGTTATTGTTATGGCCCTGCGAAAGGGTAATATGTTATTTCAGCTCAGTAGCTTTGTTTCTGGGAGCCTTAAGGTTGTGCTCAGGTAGTGATGATGTTTGCAATTGATCATCGCGCGGTGACGATATGACGATAGAACGTTTACCCGTATGTTGGGAGAGATGAATGGTTTGCAGGGAGGTTTCCTCAGAGCGTGATTTTGAGATTTCAATGCTTTTGTGCCAGCAGAGGAATGACATTTTGGGTTATGAATGGTCCGGTTGGGGTTGATAAGATAGTAAGACTTGGTGTCTTCAAGCGAGATGGGATATGCACCTGTGACGTGTAGTCGTTGTCATTGATCGAATGGAATATGTTAAGTTTTTCGGTGCTATGGTTTATTCGATTGCGTAGGGTCAGAGTGTTGAGAAGAAGTATTGAATAAAACGGTTGGCAGAGATCGTGAGGTGCGGTGGTTCAGTACCGGATAAGTGTTGATAACGAAGGCAGCTAGAGAAAGATAATCTTCGGAGAGCTTGAAGTCGTGGTGATCTGCTGGTTTGAGAGCTACAAAGAATGATCCTGGGATAAGGCTAGGGGGTGGTTCCATTTCTAGGAGGTCAGGCGTAAGAAGCGGAAGTCGAGCAGTCGCGAAGTGGGGGAGCGGCATCACAACTTGGAATTTGAAGATATTTGTCGCGCATTAATGGATGTCCATGAGGAGCGAACGAACTAGTAAGTTGGATAATGAAGCAGGGTGTAGGATGGGGTATTGAGGTCACAGAGAGCGTGCATTTCAGCGTCGCTGGGAGGTGTTCGCGGGTGATCTCCACAGGCGGGTTGTATTTTGGGGATAGGTTAGCAATGGCGGGGTTGGCAGGTTCTGTGAGGGGTACTAGGGGCTTGTCGATAGGAGATAGAATGTGTGAATGATGCTAGAGAATTCGAGTATTTAGGGAGTGCTAACGAGAGAATTTGGAAGATTTGGATGGATTGGCTGAGCAAGATCCTGTTATCAAAGGAAGAAGGATCTCAGCAGGGTCTAGAGTGGTGCAAGGAGTAGCTTCGGGTTAAGTGGGGGAGTCCCACCATCTGCAGTTGGGTTGTAGGATTGTCTTCGCATGAGTTTGAGGATGGTCGGCGTGTTGGAAAGTTATTTCAGCTAAGAAAAAAGGAGTAAAATGGTAATTGTGTGTGGGATTTGATGAATATGTGCAAAAGTTGGCCCTGTCGGATCAGGGTTAGGCTTTGGAAGATTCAGAATTTATGCTTAAGGCATGGGCGAGTTGTAAGGATAGTGACTCGGTCACGTGTTTCATTGAAAAAGGTGTTCCTGTGCTAGGAGAGCCTTGAAGTTGATTGTATTCGGGGCCAGTCAGAGTGGGTGACTCTCAGTAGCGGTCCTAGTGAATTCAGAAGTTAAGAATGCGACAATTAAGGATTTCAACCAGCAGTATGATCGAGAATCGAGCTTTTGCAGAGTAATCTCTGAGAAAAATGAGGATGGTTGGAATGTTCTGTGATATGTTTCAGCATGCAAGATAGTATTGGAAGAGTGAGAGGAATAAACTCCAAATTGTAGAAGATTATCAGAAGGGTATGAGACGGGTTGCGGTATTTAGGCAACATAGTCTCGTGAATCAAGGTCACTCGGGATGAGTGAGGGTTGAGTTTGCTATGGTTTGAAGGAAGTTGTTATTGTTCCTGAGGCAATTAATGATGATTAAAAGAAGATAGATTGATTAGCCATGGTTGAAATGTCACGTTTGCGTCAATGGTTGGTTCATTTGAAGTGATTAAGTTATGCATATGGTTTGTGCCGGTGTGTGCGGGGCTTGTCAGCCGTCGTAATGGATTTCATGTGGGAAAATTTGAGTGCTATGGCCTGCCAAGTGTAGGCGGATCCCGGAAGGGTTATGGGGGTATAGACTACTACTTAAGAATTTGCATGATTGGGTGATATTGGAAATTCACTCGTGTGTTGAGATGGTACTCTTGAATTGAGTCAAGTAAAAAGTTTCTATATGATGAAGTGTTCACCCTATTGGTGGTTCAGAAGCTATGATGGAATTCTTGCGCCGCCTCGTATTGGCATGTTAGGTGCGGTAAGCAGTATGTAACTAGGAGTAAGAAGCGAGATTGAGGTCCGATGTTTATAAGGATGTCATGAACTCGGAAGATCAAGGAAAAGTGATTTGAAAGTTTAGTATAAGCTGGTGTTATCTTCAGTGTCACCTGAGATTGATATTCGGTGAAAGAGGCTTTTTACACCTGGTCATGGGTTCTTGATGTGTTTTGCGGCCTTAGTGTGGTCGGTATTATGGATGGGCAGACTTGTTGCCTTGTGTGGAAGGTCGTGGAAGCATGACCGCGAAAAGATTGTATAAAGTGTGACATGTAGTCACTTGGTGGATTTCAGATTTGGACTGAGTATAAGGAAGTGCGATGTTGCTCAATTGAGAATTTATGTCTGGAAGGCGTTCAGTTCATTTGGTTGTGGATTGTGGGGTGTTTGTCCCGGCTATGATGGCTGTTCTTGTGTATTATGAGAGAAAGTGGGTTAATGTGGACCCAGGTAAAAGCTATTAGCTTAGTTGGTGCGAGCAAGGTGGCTCGATGCTTGTGGATGGATTTAAATATGATTATGGGCTCCGTACGAGCCAGGCATGTCCCTTTCAGTAGAGCGCTTTTCATGGAAATGTATTAGAACAGCGGGTGTTGTTCCGTCTTCGTTTAATTCATGTGTTGTTGTGATTGTGCCGTGCGAGTTGTGGAATGACTTGATAATTTCCTACGTGTTGAGGTCCCGTGTAGTGGGGATGTTATGTGAGCATGATAGCTCTTGAGATCTAGAGTGTATATATATATCGCACCTCAGTTGTGCTTGAGTTATGTAGCCTACGACTTTATCAGTCTCCCTAGGATGGTATTATGCACTTAGCGTGCTTGTGATCAATATTCAGTAATTTGTAATAGTGAGCAAATCATCTCCATATATATATATATATATATATATATATATATCTTCTTATGTAAATTTTATGTGGGATCGGGTGGCACGCCGCCACGGGTATGTTATTCGGATCGGGTTGCACGCCCCAACAGTGTGATGATGAGAAGGGGTTAATATGTATTTATTTTCTTGTGTTTTATTTCCTATTTTTTGGTAAGAATTCAAATCAGTTGCGTGAGATGAATAGTTCCTTCCTGAGTCGTTTCTTATTATCAAGTTCGAGTTGTGGTCTATTGGCGCGATGTGGTATCATGTGAGGCTGTTGGCCATGTTTGGGGTGATTTGTTGTCTGAGCAGTTCATACTGGGTGAGACGAGATTATCGGATCAGGGATCAGTGCGATGAGGTTATGTGAAGTGTATATTAAAGAACAAATACCATTATTCAGGTTCATAATGAAGTGATGATTCTAGTCAAGATGAGGTATTCAAGGATTTGTTAACTCTGCAGTTGAGTATGAATTTCTGCGCATTTCCTCCGTTGTGGTGGTATCGTCAACATTATAGCAGGATGTATGTATATATCATGAGGTGTATTGGGAGCATCAGATTCATGGAATTTGACTATTAAGGTTCAGGGAGCGTCATTATGGTTAGATAATGAATCTTGCGGTGCATGGTGCTGATTCAGCAAAGGTATGCAGTCATGTTCTGGTATGTCATGTGGTAGTTGATACGATGTTTATATATGTTGGAACTAGGCCTGGCATAGAAACTTCAAGTGTTTGAATGAATTCTGAGCTTATTAGGAATAAAGAAGAAATCTCCAGATTTGATCAAGCTATTGTCCTCAACTGGGTTGTGGTAGCACGGGCAGGTGCTCGAGGTGTTAAACAGTGATTTCAGGTAACTCCAGAGCAGTTCTTAGCACATTCGAGGACGAACGTCGGTTTAAGTGAGGGAGAATATAATGACCCAACCGGTCATTTTTGAGCTCTGGCGCGTCGTTCTGCGGTTTGAAGTCGTGATCAGCTTCATTTCAGGTATTATGACCCGTGGGCGTGGTCGGAATTGAATTCCAGGAAGTTTAGAATTGATTCTGAAAGAAAATTCTCATTTTAGAAGCCTTAAGTTGGAGAAATCAACTAAGATTGGAATTTTGAATAAACGACCTCCGAATCAGGATTTGAAGGTTCCAACATGTTCGTATGATGATTTCGGACTTGGGTGTATGTCCGGCTCGGGCTTTGCATAACCCGGGAGCGCTTCAGCGTATATTGTGGAAGTTAGCATTTTAGAAGGATTTCATGAATTTGGGCTTGAAGTGCATATCAGTGAGGTTGATGACCATTTGGGATTCCAAGTCTGGGAATAGCTCGGTATGGTGATTATGGAATTGGGAGTGCGATCGGAAGTGAATTCGGATGACCGTATGTCATTTTGGGGTCATTTGGCTAAAGATAGAAATTTGAAGGTTTTTGGGAAATCCGACCGGAAGTGGAAGTTTTGATATCGAGGTCGAAATGCGATTCCGGAAGTTAGAGTAGGTCCGTAATGTTAAATATGACTTGTTTGCAAAATTTGAGGTCAATCGGGTGTGATCTGATAGGTTTCGACGTTGGATGTAGAAGTTGGAAATTCTAAGTTCTTAAAGAATTGGATTTGAGTGCGATTCGTGATTTTGGCATTGTGTGAAGTGATTTGAGGACTCTAGCAAGTCCGTGTCATGTTTCGGGACATGTTGGTGTGATTGGATGGGGTCCCGGGGGCCCCGGGTGCATTCCGGGTGGTTTTCGGGTCAAGAATTGAAGTTTGAAAAAGTGAAGCATGCTGTCATCTGGTATAATCGCACCTGCGAGGCTTTGACCGCATGTGCGTCTTGGGCGCCACAGGTGCGTGATTTGGGTCTGGAGCTGAGGAACCGCAGGTGCGGGAGTTTGGTTGCACCAGCGGTATCGTAGGTGTGAAGAGGGATCTCAGGAGCGGGAGTTGCTGGGCTGAGTCAAAGCCGCACCTGCGATGGAATTTCCGCAGGAGTGGAGCCGCAAGAGTGGCTATTGGACCGCAGGTGCGAAGAGATGTCTAGGCAGAATGTCTTAAAATCGGGTTTGTGCGTTTCTCTCTCATTTTTCATTTGGTTGAGACGATTTTTTGGATAGATTTTCAAAGGAGATTTCATCAGGGATCAGAGGTAAGTTGTTTCTACTTGTTTCTAAGGTTAATACAAGATTGATGCATGATTTGATATGGGAAATTGTGGGAAATTGGGGTTTTTGTAGAAAAACCTAGAAAATGTAAATTTGAATTTTAGCCACGAATTGAGCATGAATATTTGATTAAATTATATATTTGAGTTAGTAAGGCTATGGATAGAATGTATCTTCGAGAAATTTCGGATTCCGAGCACGTGGGCCCGAGGCCATTTTGGTCATTTCTCTGAGCGGGATTGGGAAAATATATAATCTGAATTTGTTGTGAGTATTAGGATGAATATTCATTGCTTTGCCGTTATGTGGTAGTTTCAGAGCGTTGTGCATCCGTTGGAGTCATCGGGAGGGTTTGGAAGCCGGTATTTGAATTTCGGAGCGAGGTAAGTCTCCTTTCTAACTTTGTGAGGGGGAATCGTCCCCCTAGGTGAATTAATTAAGTATATGCTATTATCTTCGGGGGCTACGTACGCACGGGGTGACGGGAGTCCGTGCGTAGCTACTATTATGCCATGTCCGAGTAGCCTAGGACCCACTAGCATGCTTTATGTGCGTACCTGTAACCCTGCCTGTAATATTAAACTGCTAATATAATCAAAGACGTAATTTAATATCTAAAAGAAAACTAGAATACATGTTGTTAATCTTCTAAAAAGAGAATTTATCTCTCTATGAATATTTGTGTACCTGGACTAGGTTGTATCGTGGGATATCGTTAAACTTGACAAATGAGTTTAAAAAACAAATGATTTCAAAACCTATGTTTCATGTTTCTTTTAATAAGGATTCTACCACTTCCCTGAGAAAATTATTTTCTTAATAAAAATATGGATTTAATGTATGGAAATGTGTCAGCACCCGAGTCGCAGGTATGATTCGCGAGCGGAGGAAGCTTTATAATATTCAGTATAAGTGTGTCAGCACTTGAATCTCAGGTATGATTCGCGATCGAGGGAAGCTTTATGGTAACTTTGTATAAATGTGTCAGCACCCGAGTCGCAGGAATGATTCGCAAGCGGGGGAAGCTTTATAATATTCTGTATAAGTGTGTCAGCACTCGAATCACAGGTATGATTCGCGATCGAGGGAAGCTTTATAGTAATTTGGTATAAATGTGTCAGCACCTGAGTCGCATGTATGATTCGCGAGCAGGGGAAGCTTTATAATATTCAGTATAAGTGTTTCAGCACTCGAATCGCATCTATGATTCGCGATCGAGGGAAGCTTTATGGTAACTTGGTATAAATGTGTCAGCACCCGAGTCGCAGGTATGTTTCGCGAGCGGGGGATATTTTACGACTATTCAGTGATTAGATATTCCTTCGACTCGGGCCGGTTGTCTTATCCTTGTGTGCGCATGACAGTTTGGGTACTGTTTTATTGATATTGGCTTGGCATGTACTTGGGAGAAAGGAAAGTGTACATTGTTGCTTATTCTTAGTAGTTACCTGGATTTCTGTACTTGATACGTATTCGCTGCTCACTGTCCTACATGTCTACTGTACTTCATCATATTCTGTAATATATTATATTGTTGGACCTTAGTGAGTGTCAAGTCAACCCCCTCGTCACTACCTCTCTGGGGTTAGGTGGGTGACTTACTGAGTACACATTATTTTTGTATTCATGCTACACTTGCTGTGCATTTTTATTGCACAGGTACTTTCATTGCAATGTGGAGGATTCAGAGACTTAGGCGAGCTGCATCATGCGGAGGCGATCCGCAGCTGACAGAGTCTCCTTCGCACTGTATCTATTTTATTTAAATTTCCTTGTCCAGTTGTATTTCGGACAAGTTTGTAATGATTGTTGAATTCCTAGAAATTGGTCATGTACTTGTGACACCGGGTTCTGGGATATGTATTGGGATAATTTCTTAAGTGAAATCTTTAGATCACTATTTTCAAATAACAAAATTTTATTTGCTGTCGTATTTTAATTTACGAAAATTTATTTATTTGATTATGAAATGCAAGGAAAGGTAACGATTTCGAAAATGTTAAAAACATGAATGTATTTCAACTAATTAAGGATTTGGCTTGCCTGACAGTGGTGTCCGGCGCTATCACGACCTATGGATTTTGGGTCGTGACAGGGTGGTTATGGAAAGATTGTTTGAATTGAAATGTTTATACTTGGGCACGTTTAAAACTGGAAGAATATGAATTTCCTATGCTCATGTTTGATTGCCGGTATCGACTATAGTCAAAGGTAGAGTGTATGATTGACAAAAAATTAAATTGTTCCTCTATAGTTGATATATAATTTGTTGTAGTGTAGTTGAATGTTCCATTGCTTGAGGGCGAGCAAGAGTCAAAGTGTGGGGTGTTGATGTTCGGCCAAAAACATGTATTTTTGTATATGAATCGCCCCACATTTTTCTCTATTCTTGTTGGATTTATATGTGTTTTAGCAATGAGTTGAGCTAATTTTTGGAAGTTATATTTGTTGGAATAAATTAGGAGTGACATTGATTGAATGATCATGACTTGGAGCTAAAACAGATGAAAAATGGACAAGTACCGAATTCTAGCGTCCAAGGTAGTTCATTGCGCTACCCGTGGTGCAAATTACATACTTGAACCTTTTGGCCAACAACTCTGTCACGATCCAAATATCCCTCCAAAACTTGTCGTGATGGCACCTAGCCTCTACGACTAGGTAAGACTAATTGATTGCAGAATTATCAATAATGGAAGCAAACTGCAATAGATGTTGAATAACCAATAACAATGCCGCTCGGCATGTAGAATAACAAACATACTAGACGTACATAACTTTCCCAAAACTAGAACATCATGAGTCACAAGCTATAGAAAGAAAGTAGTATCACTATACACCAGAGTCCAATAAAAAGAAATACAGGAAGTGTTTGACATGGGGAAGAATAAAGGGGAACTCCGAGGTCTGCGGACGCGGCAAATATACCTTGAAATCTCCAAAGTTGTCTTGGCTCACTAATAATGCGGCTGATAATGAGCACCTGGATCTACACATAAAGCATGTGCATAAGAGTAGCATGATTACAACATAATGTTACCCAGTAAGTGCCAAGCCTAACCTCAGTCGAGTTATGACGAGGTCAGGTCGGGCCCACTGGTAAATAATAAATGAAGCAAAAAATATACAGTAAAGTAATAGACTAAAACTAAGCAAAAAAGAAAACACAACAATAATAATTCAACACATAGAATAAATGACAGCAGAGGATCTCCCGAGATACCATCTCGTAGTCCCTAAACAAATATACAGGGAGAACTCCCGAGGTACCACCTCGTAGTCTCAAAAGTAAATGTGTAGGGAGAACTTTCGAGGTACCGCCTCATAGTCTCAAAAGTAAATATGCAGGGGGATCTCCCGGGATACCGTCCTGTAGTCCCAAAGTAAATACAAGCTCAAGAAAATGAAAATAATAGCTACAACACGAGAATTTTCAATTTAGGCTAAGTACAAGTCAAGAAAAGAAGCAGGAATTCACTAAGCATGCTGCAAGGAGTTTAGTTAAGCAATTAAGTCACATAGACATTTTATCCTAGGCTAACAGAGTAACTACACATGTTAGTATACTCAATTAAGGTGAAGAAAGGTAATTACTCAGTAAAATCAGGTATTTGCAACAAATAGCCCGTGCGCACTCGTCACCTCGTGTACACGGTGCTCACACATCAGTATCAGTACCAAATCATAAGAGGATTTCTCCCCCACAAGGTAAGGCAAGCCACTTACCTCGTACCAAGCTAAATAAATCGGTAGCAATGCTTTTCCCACGAATATCCGGCTTCGAATGACCCAAATCTAGTCAAAATAAATTACATAACATAAATACATCCATAAGAAACTAATCTAATCAATGAAATCTAAGTTAAAGCAAGAAATTAGGAAATCGACCCAAAAAGCCTCCCTAGGACCACGTCTCGGAATCGGGTAAAAGTCACAAAATATGAACACCCATTCACTCAAGAGTCCAACCATATAAGAATTACCCGAATCCGACCTAAATCGCCTTTCAAAACTCGAAATTTTACTTGAAGAACTTCCCATTTTCCTAGTTTTCAGCCCCAAATCCGAAATTAAAGACGTAACTAATGATAGATTAGTGGGATATAACCAAAACAGAGTGTAGAATCATTTTCCAATCGATGTCTCTTAAAATTCCTCAAAATCTCGCTCAAATCCGAGCTCTCAAACTCAAGTTGTTAAAAATGGCCAAACCCTCGTTCTTGAAATGATATAATTCGGCCCAGTGATTTATTCTTCGCGAATGCGGCCACTCCCTCGCGTTCGCGAAGTACAACTTTACCTCAGCCCAAAATCCTCAATTGCGAATGTGAAGCCCATGTCGCGAATGCGAAGAACACTTAGCTCACCCCTACGCGAACGCGGGACCAACGTCGCGAACGCGTAGGCAAAAGCGGCAGGGGACCCAGTTGGCCAATACTTCTACGCGAACACGGGACCTACATCGCGAACGTGTAGACCAAGGACCTCAGTTTCTTCGCGAATGCGGGAGCTCCATTGCGAACGCATTGCACAAAATATTACGTGCCTCCAGTTCCTCTTCGCGAACACGAGAGCCCCCTCGCGAACGCGAAGAAGAACACCGGAACTGGAGAACACCAACAATTTCTGCAATCTTCCCTAAGTCCAAAATGGTCTGCTAAGCATCCGAAACACACTCGAGGCCCCTGATACCTCGACCAAACATACCAACCAGCCCTAATACATAATACAAGCTTAGTCGAGCCCTCAAATCACATCAAACAACACTAAAAACATGAATCATTCTCCGATTCAAACTTAATGAACTTGAAACTTCCATGTTCTACAATCGATGTCGAAACCTATAAAACCACATCCGATTGGCCCCAAAATTTGCACACAAGTCATATTAAAAATTACGGACATACTCCAACTTCCAAAGTTGGAATCCGACCCCGATATCAAAAAGTCTACTACCGGTCAAAATGTCCAAAAATTCGACTTTCGCCATTTCAAGCTTAAATGAGATACATGCCTCTAAAACACAATCCGGACACGCCCCTAAGTCTAAAATACCCAACGGAGCTGACGAAACTGACAAAACTCCATTTTGGAGTCATCTTCACACATTCGTTAGGGACTAAGTATCCCAAAACACTGTGAAACCATAACCAACACCTCCCATAAAGATACATAATCAGAAAGATATACTAGGGAATAATAAATAGGGGATCGGGGCTATAACTGTCAAAACGACCGGCCGGGTCGTTACATCATTCCCCTCTTCAAACAATCGTTCATCCTCGAACGAGTATAGAAACATACCTAAAGTGGTGAAAATATGAGGATAATGGCTGCACATATCATGCTCGGTCTCCCAAGTCACCTCCTCGACCGGTTTACCCCTCCACTGAACCTTCTCAAAAGCAATGTTCTTTGACCTTAGCTTTCTAACCTGCCTGTCCAAAATAACCACTGGCTCCTCAACATAAGATAGATCCTTGTCCAACTGGATTGAGCTGAAATCGAACACATGAGGCGGATCATCGTGATACTTCCGGAGCATAGAAATGTGGAATACCGGATGAACTCCTGCTAGATTAGGAGGTAAGGAAATCTCATAAGCAACCTCCCCAACTCGCCGCAACACCTCAAAGGGACTAATGAACCTTGGGCCCAGCTTGCCCTTCTTCTCGAACCTCATAACGCCCTTCATAGGCGATACCCCGAGAAAGACCTGCTGTCCAACCATGAATGCAACATCACGAACCTTCCGGTCCACATAACTCTTCTGTCTGGACTGGGTTGTACGAAGTCGACCCTGAATCACCGTCACCTTATCAAGGTCATGCTGAACCAAGTCCGTACCGAATAATCTAGCCTCGCCCGACTCAAACCAAACCACTGGGGACTGACACCGCCTACCATACAGATCCTCATACGATTCCATCTGGATGCTCGACTAATAACTGTTGTTGTATGCAAACTCCACTAGTTGCAGGAACTGATCCCACGACCCTCCAAACTCCATCACACACGCACAGAGCATATCCTCTAATATCTGAATAGTGCACTCGGATTGTCCGTCTGTCTGAGGGTGAAATGTTGTGCTCAGCTCCACTCGAGTACCCAACTCATGCTGTACGACCCTCCAGAACCATGATGTAAACTGCGTACCCCAGTCAAAGATGATAGATACTAGTACACCATGAAGCCTGGAGATCTCGCGAATGTAAATTCGAGCCAACTTCTCGAAAGAATAGATAGTCATCACATGAATGAAATAAGCTGACTTGGTCAGCCTATCCACAATCACCCAAACTACATCAAACCTCCGCTATGTCCCTGGGAGTCCAACAATGAAATCCATAGTGATCCGCTCCCATTTCCACTCTAAAATCTCTAACTTCTGAAGATACCCACCTGGCCGCTGATGCTCATACTTCACCGGCTGGCAATTTATACCGAGCCACATACTCCACTATTCCTTTCTTCATCCTCCTCCACCAGTAATGTTGTCTCAAGTCCTGATACATCTTTGCAGCACCCGGATGAATAGAGTATCGCGAGCTGTGAGCCTCCTGGAGAATCAACTTATGCAAACCATCTAAATTGGTCACACATAGCCTGCCCTGCATCCTCAATGCACCATCATCCTCAATGGTGACCTCCTTAGCATCACCGTGCTGGACCGTGTCCTTATGGATAAGCAGATGGGGGTCATCATACTGATGCTTCCTGATACGATCATAAAGAGAAGACCGAGAGACCACACAAGCCAATACAGGACTCGGCTAAGAAATATCCAATCTCATAAACTGGATGGCTAAGGCCTGAACATCCAACGGCAATGGCCTCTGTACTGTTGGAACATATGCTAAACTCCCCAAGCTCTCCGCCCGGTGACTCAAAGCATCGACCCCCACATTGGCCTTCCCCCGGTGGTACAAAATAGTGATATCATAGTCCTTAAGCATCTCCAACCACCTCCGCTGATGCAAGTTAAGATACTTTTTCTTGAACAGATGCAACAAACTCCGATGATATGTGTAAATCTCACAAGGAACACCGTACAAATAGTGCCGCCAAATCTTCAAGGCATGAACAATAGGTGCTAACTTAAGGTTATGGACATGGTAGTTCTTCTCATGCACCTTCAATTGTCTGGACACGTAGGAAATAACCTATCGTCCTTCATCAACACCGCGCTGAGGCCAATCCGTGATGCATCACAATATACAGTGTAAGACCCAGAACCTGTAGGCAATACCAATACTGGGGTTGTAGTCAAAGCTATCTTGAGCTTCTGAAAGCTCTCCTCACACTCCTCTGTCCACCTGAACGGAGCAACCTTCTGGGTCAGCCTGGTCATAGGTGCTGCAATAGATGAGAATCCCTTTACGAAACGATGGTAATACCCTGCCAAACCAAGAAAACTCCGAATCTCCGTACCTGATGATGGTCTAGGCCAAATCTGCACTGCTTCCACCTTCTTCGAATCCACCTTGATCCCATCACTAGATACCACATGACCCAAGAATGCCACTGAGTCTAGCAAAAACTCACACTTTGAAAATTTTGCATATAACTTCTTTTCCCTCAAGGTCTGAAGCACAATCCTCAAATGCTGCTCATAATCCTCTCGAGTTCGGGAATACACCAGAATGTCGTCAATAAACACAACGATGAATGAGTCAAGATAAGGCCGGATCACACGTCTGATATACGCGGTCCACAGCAAGAAAATATCCCACAGTAGTAGACACATAAATAGGGGAACTCAAGGAATCCCGAGATACGCCCAAATACAAGGCAAAATAAGAGGACACATAGGAATATGTAGATCCTGGGTCAAATAATACCGACGCATCTCTATGATAGACTGGAACAATACATGTAATGATAGAGTCGGAAGCAACTGCATCTGTACGAGACGGAAGAACATAATATCTGGCATGTCCTCCCCCTCTAGGGCGACCTCGACCTCCCCGACCTCCTCCAACCTCCACCGACCTCCACCTCAAGCTGGCTGAGAAGGTGGGGCGGTAGCTGTTGTTAGATTCATAGTCTGAGGACCTAGTAGAGCATGCAGTGGCAGAGAAGTCTATGCAGGTGCACCCCTCTTAAGTCTTGGGCAATCCCTCACCATATGGCAAGTGTCGCCACACTCAAACATGCTCTCGGAGGACGTGGCTGCTGTGACTGACTCGAGCCAGGTCTGCTAGACTGGCTGTAAAAGCACCCCGAGCAGGAGGCACACTAGATACTGGCACTGCATAATATGGCTCATAAGGCCTAGAAGAGGCTGGAACACCACTGGCAGAGCTGAATGAACGGGGCGACTCACATAACCCTTACCATGGCGAGCTGCACTGGGGCATGAGTACCACTGTAAGTGCCAGACTCTCGAGAACTCTTGGCCTCCCTCTCCTCTCTATCCCGGGCAAGCATGCCCTCCAATCTCCTAGCAATACACACAACCTGCTGATAAGAAATATCCATCTCCAACTCCCTGACCATACTGATCCAGATACGAGGGTGAGTCCCTCAATAAACTGTCGAACCCTCTCTCGAACTGTGGAAACCAAGGCCGGTGCATATCGGGCCAAATCACTAAAGCGAATTGCATACTTTGACACAGTCGTAGCACCCTGGTGTAGGTGCTCAAACTCCACGTGCTATGAGTCTCTAAGGCTCTGAGGGACATACTCTGTCAAAAACATGTTTGAGAATTGAGTCCATGTAAGTGAAGTTGCCTCATCCTGACTACTCAACTCATAATCATACCACCACTAATAGGTTTCTCCTCTAAGATGGAAGGTGGTAAAAGAAACCCTAATCGTCTCCTCTACGCCCATAGTACGGAAAATACGATGACGCTCCTCCAGAAAACCCTGGGCATCATCTGTAGCCAATCTGCTGAAGGTAGGTGAGTGGTACTTCTTGTACCTCTCAAGTCTGAGCTCCTCCGCCTTAGAAGTGGTTGTCCTAGTCTCATGCTGGACCGGAGCTACCAACTGCATAGGGATAAACATGGGGGCCTGGTCAACCTGGACCCTCTGCTCAGGAGTACAGGTTGCGGGAGTGTGTGCCCCTCCTCCGCCTGAGATGTGGCAGGAGCAAGTGGGATCAATCCAGCCTGAGCTAAGGTGCTAAACATGCTCATGACCTGGGCTAGAATCTCCTGGAGGTTTGGTGTAGCAATAGGTACCTTTGGTGACTGCCCTCCAGCTGCAGCTGCAGGGGGCTCCTTTGTTGCAGCTCGCGAGGGTTCTTTGGCTGCACGGCGTGGTCGTCCTCTACCCCGGCCCTACCCTCTAGCGGCTCTAGCAAGTGGTACGGGTTCCTGGTCGTTGGATCCTCCAGTACGGGTCCTCACCATCTGAGAGAAAGAATAGAATATAGAAGTTTAGAATTTGATGTCAACGAATTTCGCATGACAGAGAATCAAAGAAGTATAATTGTTAGAGTTCCATAGCCTCCCAAAGATAGGTACAGACGTCTCCATATTGATCCGTGAGACTTTAATAAGCCGGCTTGTGATTCATAACACCTATGAACCTAGAGCTCTGATACCAACTTGTCACAACCCAAACATCCCTCAGAAACATGTCGTGACGGCACCTAATCTCTACGACTAGGTAAGGCTAGCAAATTGCGAAAATATCAATAATGGAAGCAAAACTTAACAGCTAACTGCAATAGATGCTGAATAACAAATAACAATGCCGCTCGGCATGTACAATAACAAACATACTAGATGTACACATCTTTCCCGAAACCCGGAACATCATGAGTCACAAGCGACAAAAATAAAGTAGTATCTCTATACACCAGAGTCTAATAAAAAGAAATACAGGAAATGTTTGACATGGGGAAGAATAGAGGGGGGATCCGAGGTTTACAGACGTGACAGATATACCTTCAAGTCTCCAAAGCTGTCCCGGCATAGCCCACCGATAATGCGACTGATAATGAGCACCTAGATCTGTACACAAAAAATGTGAAGAAGAGTAGCATGAGTACACCACAATGGTATTCAGTAAGTGCCAAGCCTAGCCTCGATCGAGTAGTGACAAGGTTAGTTCGGGCTTATTGGTAAATAATAAATGAAGAAGAAAATATACAGTACAATAATAGACTAGAACTAAGCCAAAGGAAAACACATCAATAATAATTCAACACACAGAATAAACGGCAGCAGGGGATCTCCCGAGATACCGTCTCGTAGTCCCAAAATAAATATGCAGGGAGAACTCCCGAGGTACCCCTCATAGTCTCAAAAGTATATGTGCAGGGAGAACTCCCGAGGTACCCTCTCGTAGTCTCAAAAGTAAATATGCAGGGGGATCTCCCGGGATACCATCCCGTAGTCCCAAAATAAATACACAGCTCAAGCAAATGAAAATAACAACAACATCATGAGAATTTACAGTTTAGGCTAAGTACAAATCAAGAAAAGAAATGAGAATTTACTAAGCATGCTGCAAGGGGTTCAGTTAAGCAATTAAGACAGGTAGACATGTTATCCTAGGATAACATGGTAACTACACATGCTAGTATACTCAATTAAGGTAAAGACAGGTAATTACTCAACAAAATAACAAATAGCCCGTGTATACACTCGTCACCTCGCGTAAAAGGCGCTCACACATCAATATCAGTACCAAATCCCAAGGGGATTTCCCCCACACAAGGTTAGGCAAGCCACTTACCTCGAACCATGGTAAATCAATCGGTAGCAATGCTTTTCCCATGAATATTCGGCTCCAAATGGCTCAAATCTATCCAAAATCAATTACATAACATAAATACATCTATAAGAAGCTAATCTAATCAATAAAATCTAAGCTAAAGCAAGAAATTAGGAAATCGACCCAAAAAGCCTCCCATAGTCCACGTCTTGGAATTAGGTAAAAAGTCACAAAATATGAACACCTATTCACTCATGAGTCCAACCATATAATAATTACTCTAATCCGGCCTCATATCACCTTTCAAAACTCGAAATTTAGTTGAAGAACTTATTCCCATTTTCCATATTTTTCAGCCCCAAATCTGAAATTAAAGATGTAATTAATGATAGATTAGTGGGATATAACCAAAACGGAGTGTAGAATAATTACCCAATCAATGTCTCTGAAATTCACTCAAAATCTCGCTCAAATCCGAGCTCTCAAACTCAAGTTTGATAAAAATGGAAACCCACATTTTTGAAATGATATAAGTATGCCCAGTGATTTCTTCTTCGCGAACGCGGCCACTCCCTTGCGTTCGCGAAGTACAACTTTACCTCGGCCCAAAATCCTCAATCTTGAACGCGAAGCCCATGTCGCAAACGTGAAAAAGACTTAGCTCTACCCTACGCGAATGCAGGACCAATGTCGCGAACGCGTAGGTTAAAGGAGCTGGGGACCCAGTTGGCCAATACCTCTATGCGAAAGCGGGACCTACATTGCGAACGCGTAGACCAAGGACCTTAGTGATTTACTAACATGGGAGCTCCATCGGGAACACATTGCAAAAAATCTCACCTGCCTCCAGTTCCTCTTCGCGAACGCAAGAGCCCCCTCGAGAACGTGAAGAAGAACACCCCCAATTTCTGCAATCTTCCCTAAGTCTGAAATGGTCTGCTAAGCATCCGAAACACACCCGAGGCCCCCGGAACCTCAACCAAACATACCAACCAGTCCTAATACACCATATGAACTTATTCGAGCCCTCAAATCACATCAAACAACGCTAAAAACATGAATCACCATCCGATTCAAACTAATGAACTTGAAATTTCTAATTTCTACAACCGATGTTGAAGCCTATAAAATCACGTACGATTAACCCCAAAGTTTGTACACAAGTAATATTCAACATTATGGACCTAATCCAACTTCCGAAATTCAAATCCGACCCCTATATCAAAAAGTACACTAACGGTCAAAATCTCCAAAAATTTGACTTTCGCCATTTCAAGCCTAAATGAGCTGCAAGCCTCTAAAGCACAAATTCGGACACGTTCATAAGTCCAAAATCACTCAAGGGATCTAATGGAACCGACAAAGCTCTATTCTGGAGTCGTCTTCACACAGTTCCGACTACGATCAAAATCCTAAGACTCAAGCTTCCGTTTAGGGACTAAGTGTCCCAAAACATTCCGAAACCATAACCAACAAGCATAAAGAGATACAGGGAAACAATAAACAGGGGATCAAGTATATAACTCTCAAAACGATCGACTGGCTCGTTACAATCTCAGTGCTAGGGCTACCGTGTTACAAGCTCAGTGCCAGGGCTACCATGACACGCTACCCTGGACGCTAGGTGACACGATTTTTTTCCCACTTCGGTCGGGACAATGTTTTTCGGCCCTACACACCCCTAACTCTATTAAAAGAAGCCTAAACCTATTTCGGAGGGGGAGATTCTACTTTGAGAGGAAAACACACATACGAAACACTAGGGAGCAAGGATTCTCAGTTTTTCTTCATCTTTCTTAGTATTTTTAGATTTCAACACTTATGAAATTGTTTAAATTTATCTTGAGTGGATAAAACCCATAAGTTCCGGGGTTGTGGTTTTTCCATGAATATTTCTGATCAAAATTGACTTTATCTTGATTATAGTTCGCTAATATATAGTTGTTTCTTCAATTCTATGATTAATTGCTTAATTGTCGGGCCAAATGTTAGGTTGTATTTACTATCTATGCTTTTCTTGGGAAAGCTATGTCTAGATTAGAGAAGAATTGAAGAGGGCATGATCTTAACTCTTAGTGGGAGAAAATTTGTGTTTAGTTTAGGAATATACCTAGTCACCATGCTCAATTGAATATGGTAATCTTAATGCGTTCTTAATAGATTGATTCCATATGAATATATGCGTTAACCTATTTTGAATAGGTGAGTAGTAATTCGGAAGAATGATATGAGAGAAATTACTCCATTAATTAGCAACCATGAGAAAATTGTATGAAACGGAGAGTTAATTAGAACACAATAAGATTGGTAAACTGATCAAAACCCTAGAGTGTTCATCTCTGCTAAATTCTCAACAACCATTTTCTGCTTGCATGATTAGTTTTTTGTTACATTCATTGCTTAGTTATAATTCGACTATTAAACTCAGATTGACTCAATTGACTCGATTGAATAACAATTTTAGTGAAATTAGTAGGTAGTTAACATAATTATATGTGGGTACAACACTGGACTTATCATTTTACTACTTGTACGACCACGTATACTTGCATGTGCGTTTGGGAGCAACAATCGTCATATCTTGAATGTATTTCGGGCCTTGCGCTTAACTTGCTAATTGATTTTTAGGGAGAATGTGTTTTGACGGCTTGTCACTTGATTAATCGAACTCCATCTTCAATCTCTCATGGAAAGACACCTTATGAATTATTATATGGTCGAGTACCTAAATATGGACATCTTGGAGTATTTGTCTCGCTATGTTATGCTCGAAGCTTAGGGAGGAAGAGTGATAAGTTTTTGATTAGAAGTCATAGGTATGTCTTCATGGGATATCCCTATGGAAAGAAGATCTGGAAGTTGTATGATTTAGAGAAGAAAGAATATCTTATTTCACGAGACGATGATTTCGTTGAGACTAAACTCCTTTTCGCTTCATCAACATTTAACACTAGCAGAGACGACAATAAAAAATGCATATGGAGGAACTAAGAGAGAATGATGAGTCTGAAGCGAGCGGGCAGTGAATCGGTACAAACTCGTGAAGATGAGCTTGATGTGGAGGATCACCACTAAGTAGAGGAAAATGTTCACTAGGAGATGGGGACCGAAACTAAGGAAGATGAAATAATAGAGGAGGAGCGGATGAGTTGCGGTGATTGCTGCAAGGAGATTCCTTTTGTTGTACAGAGAATTTATCGCAATTCACATATTATGTGAAAGGATAAGGTGTACCTGAGTGATGCTGTGAAGTGGACGGAGGAAAAAATGGACTCAATTTCTGGACAATAATAGTAACATAATCACGCAATCAGACCGGTGTATGTTTTTATGGTGTCCTCATCTCTCTGAGGCCGTAAAATATTGAAAGTGGAGAGAAGCAATGAGATTATAAATACAGGCGCTAGAGAATAACGAAATATGGGTTAATAGAGCTCTTGGTCGCAGGTGAGTTTACAAAATAAAGTACCACTCTGATGGAATAATTGAGCGACAAAAGAACCGACTAGTTATTCTATGGAATCATCAAGTAGATGGGATCGACTATAATGAAATATTTTCCCCAGTGGAAAAGATGGTGAATGTACACACATTTTTGGCTGTAGTAGCGGCAAAGAATTTGGTGTTACATCAAATGGATGTACATAATGCTTTTCTGCTTGCAAATCTTCATGAGGAGGTGTACATGAAATTTCCTCCTAAGTTTTGAGTTGCAAGTCCAAGAAAAGTGTGCAGAATTTGAAAGTCCCTTTATGGGTTAAAGCAAGCTCCGAGGTGTTGGTTTTTTAAGTTGTTGATTACCTTGGAGGACTATAGGTTCCAACATTCATACTATGATTTCTCTCTTTTTACTTTGAAAAATAGTGAAGTTTGAGTAAATGTCACTGTATATGTTGATGAGTAGATTATCTCTGGTAATGAGCCTGAGGCTATTCGCGAGTCCAAAACATATCTCGTCAAATGCTTTCACATAAAGGATTTGCCTAGGAGTAGAAGTCTCCAGAAATTCGGAAGGCATCTTCCTGAGCCAATGAAAATATACCTTGGATACTATCTCAAAGGTAGGGTTAAATTAGGTGCTAATCCTGTGGGAATGCCTTTGGAACAGAATCATCAACTAGCATTGGCGGGTGGACGGGCGCTTGATGACCCTGAGCGCTATCACCGTTTGATAGGTCGACTAATTTATCTATGCTTCAGTCGACCGGAACTATCCTATAATGTTTATATTTTATCTCCGTCCATTCAGCAACCAAAATGGGAGCATTGGGATGCAACTTTATGGGTTGTTTGCTACTTATAAGGGAAACCGGGAAAAGGTATTTTATTGAAAAGCAAATGTGATCTACATCTGTATGGATAGTGTGATGCCTATTAGGGTGGTTATCCCTTGACTCGACGCTCACTCATAGGTTGGTTTATCTCGTTGGGTGACTCACGCATATCTTGGAAGACTAAGAAGCAACATATTGTCTCTCGATATTCTGTAAAGGTTGAATATCGTTCTGCGAAAATGACAATCTGTAAGATGAAATATTTGAAGGAAATTTTATTTAGTTTGGGAGTGATTTGTACTTCCCCTATTCATCTTTATTGTGACAATCAAGTAACATCGCATGAAGGCAAAGAATCTATTCTTTTATGAAAGAACCAAGCACATTGAAGTGGATTGTCATTTTATTCGTGACGAGATTGACAATGAGAATATTCATACTAGCTTTGTGCCTTCATATGAACAATTGGCATATATCTTTATGAAGGCATTACGAAAATCTCAGTATAGTTCTCTCTTGCGCAAGTTGGGCATTTGTAATCCACATGCGCCAACTTGAGGAAGGGTTTTAAAGAAGCGTGTGTATGTGTGTATATATTTGTGTATGTTCAGGACTAGAGGATTTTTCTTATTTTACTTTTTCATATTTATTACTAGTTTTTCATATTTGTTAGGACTAATTTTTCATATTTGTTAGGAATAGAGTTTACTATTTGACTTGTATATATATTCTTGTTAATCAATAGAAGCCTTTTTCTTCCACCTTTGGCCACCGTTTGTGTGATTTGGCAGGCTTCAATTGCTAACTCTAAATCTTTGCTAAAATTCTGCTAGCGGGTATAGTTGTATATACATGTTAATTGTCCTTTCTCTTTTATCCTATTAAATACTCCATATCTACGTCAAACAAAATAATTTAACCTTAATAGTTAAAAATAAAGTGAAAATATATATTATTCAAAAAACCAAAAAGTTTATATACAAATTATGTATGGGACCAATAAATTCAAACTCAACGGCCGGATATCACAACGTCTCTCCAACGGCCGACAAGCCAGTTCACTTCAGCCGCATCCGTTGTCCTCTCCAAAAAACTGAGCTGTTTAATGAACAAATCAATTATTGCCTTACTGCTATAAATACTCTCTTCCTCATCTCCCCATTTTCACACTCAAATACCCAAATCCCAGTTTTCGCCTTTTGCAGATTAATCTCAGTTAACTCTCTTTCGTCAATGGCGTCCATTAGCATTATCAAAGTTTTCGTGCTCGTCGTTGTTCTCGCCACCGTTGCTGTCTCAGAGCAGGAGCCTAGTCTTGCACCGGCTCTGTCGCCCGAAGCCGGAGCGGGATTCTCATTGCCAGTTTCTGGTGCTTTGGTTGGAACTTCTTTGTTCCTCTCTCTGTTTGCTGTGCTGAGGCATTAAAAGCTCGAGCTTTTGGTAATTTTTATTGGAATTCATTTGGTTCTAGTTTGCTTTTTGTATATGGGATTACGTAATATGGTGAAGTAATATATATAATTCTTGATTACTTTTTTCTGTTTCAATCAGTATTTGCTTTTGGAATATTCTGAACTCAATTGAGGTTTGTGGGATAGATGACTATTATAGGAGTTATTACTGAAAAGAAGATAGATACAAACAATTTCTTTTCTTGTTTTGCAAAACCAGATGCCCATTCCCAGGGGATTAGCTCAAATTTGAGATGATTTAAAATGAGTTGAGTTAATAAACTGATTATCACCAACTTATCCGACATGAGCCAAACAATTACTTTTCCATATTTGTTGACTTAGCGAGGATCTATTGTACAAACAAGTAAACGTATCATATACAATTTTGTGAGTTATTTGGGAAATTTGAATCAACACAAGATGCAGAATAAAAACTGCAGTAAATTTCATTAAACCACCTTTAAACTTTAAGGGTTGGTAAACTATACCCTTCTCATCTTTTGAATGGAAACGAAAACCCCCTTAAGCCTTCATTTTCCGGTGAGCTAGAGAATATAATTAGGAGTAAAATTCACTTTAACCTCCATAACGTTTAATTGTTAAAAAAATAATTACCCCTGCACCTTTTGAATGAGACCAATAGCCCCTTGAGCAATATATTTTGGTGAGTTCGTTTGTACAAATTGAGATTTTTCAGGTGGCACTTGTAGTATAATATCATTTTTGCACCAAAATAAATAAGATTATAAGTTGAAGCCGGCTACTTGCTTTTGTTGTACATGAAGTATTATGTGAATATATTTCAGGAGGAGGTTTTGAGTCTTAATCAAGTATACAAAATTTTTACTGTTATTCAGGTATATATCATCAAATTGATATATGACCTGGTGGTGAACAGACGTGAAATTTCAACTCAAAATGGAAAGAGAAAAAATTGTGAACTAATTAACCAAGAGTTTTGGTGGAGAATGAGTTTCAAAATTTTCAATTCAAGAGAGAATGAGCTTAACCGACAGTAGTAGGTAATTGTTATGGTTGGGTGATATGCACTAGTGAGGTAAAAAATCTTTTCCTTCCGGTAAATATTGATACGCAGTTGATATCTGGCGAGATTCGCGCCGTAATATCTGGTCGAGGGCGGATATTTCGGAAACCCTTGTTTATCTTGTCTAACCGCCTTTTCGCTTAGCCTCGGCCCTTCACTCTGCTCCGGTGCACTATTTGTCTTCCCCGGGCTCCGAGACATGGAATCCCTAGGCTTTACTCGAGGCTATGTCAGATCTACTTTCCTCTTGTTTCTTTACCAGAAAATCGAGGGTAACTTTGTCCCCGATTTACCGGCGCACAGAGAAGATTTATCAAAACCACAAGAAGTGACTAACTGACCTTTCCCTCGTACGCTTCAAACGGGTTGACGAGTCAGCAAAATGTCCCATCGATCGCGTCATTCTGACTTCGGACACGTGTCAGCCGCCGATTGACCATCCTCGAATGGCGAAACATCACCCATTAATTATTTCTCTCCTATGAAAGCTTCGGTTCCCTTTTTTTCACTTTTTAGTTTTCGATTTCAAATCTTCTCAAGTTACCCCCGAACTTTTTACTTGCTCATAATTCCTTCAAATCTTCACATATTGTTCTTCACATCTTCATTTCTTCATCTCCAATCTTCAAATCTTCATATTTCGTCTTTGAATCTTCAAGTTAGACCTTCAAATATTCATGCCTATCTTCAAATCCTCATACCCAGTCGAGCATTGCGAGGACAGGGATCGAGGCTGGCAGGGGAGATTCGTTCAGGTGAAGACCGAAGATCTCATCTGCTCCGAGTACTTGCCGTTCCCTGATAAGTGGAACCTAACACGTACTCGAATTTATTCTTTTTTCTCATAGCCCGACTTTCCCATTGTGCAGCGGTTGCCTGAGTCCCCAATGAAGTCCCATACTTCAAGGAGTGGGTCGAGGTGTAAATAATTGACATACTCCGAACGTGAGTGGCACAAACTTCAAAATGGAAAATGGGAGGCCCATTCCCTTCTTCTACTAATTGAACTTCCTTTTTCATTCCACTATCATTTTGACTAAGTTTCTCTCTTCCTTTCACAGGTTTTCCCAAAACCATCGAGCTTTCGGCAATGGACGAGGATGAGGTCTCGTCCCAATCTGCAAAACCCTCCGCCTTGGGACAGCCTTCCGCCGAGGCCGCTGTGAAGAAAGAGGATAAAAAGGGAAAAAATATGGGGTCTTTTGGATCCTCGGATGCTCCATCCGAAGCCAAGAAAAAGAGGATCACGGTCAGGGTCTGAAAGAGAACCACGAAGAGTACTCGGGCCAAGGTACAAACCTTGATTCTCTATATCAGGTCAGGGACTACCCTAAAGATAATGATATGGAGTTTTTCGGCTATGAGCCGGTGATCTCTGCAGAAGAGCGAACGACACCGGAGGGAGGTGACCGTAAGGCGGAACCCTCTTCAGTTTGGGAGGCCGAGAAAAAAATTGTGCCTCTCGAGAAGTTACTCTAGTTTTGAGAGAAGCCGCCGACGTCATCTACATTCCAGAGTCACCATCTTATACACAAAGTCTCTTTTTGAAGAGGCCCGAGTCGTTGGAGAAAAGCTGACTCAGGCATCACGAGCGACAAATGAGGAGCTTAACCTATTCTTTGAAAGCATGGATGTCGGTGCGCTAGTGGATTACTCCAGCTTTGGCCACCTGGAGATCTCGAGAAAGGATGTGCTGCCAGGTTCAGGTGGGCCAAGCTTAAGTCCAAATCTTGTGAAGTAGTTCCCCTCCTCGAGCGCAGATCCTGATCATAAGAGAACGGTCATGCTTACGATACCAGCGGATACCTGGGTGCTATCTGGGCCGATGGGCATGGACAGTTACCTTTGTTTCTTGGTAACCGAAGAGGATCAAGTGAATATGAACGAAGTAGATGTGACGAGCCTTTTCAACGAGGCACAACAGGTACTGAATAGGTGGGACGAGCTTAAGCCTAAAGTTTGTGAAGTAGTTCCCCGCCTGCCAAGGTCAGGTGGGCCGAGCTTAAGCCCGAAACTTGTGAAGTAGTTCCCTGCCTCGAGCGTGGATCCTGACCATAAGAGAACAATCATGTTTACGATATCAGTAGATACCAGGGTGCTATCTGGGCCGGTGGGAATGGACATCATCTACCTTCATTGCTTGGTAACCGGAGAGGATCAAGCGAAGATGAATGAAGTAGATGCGCCGGTCCTTTTCAACAAGGCACAACAGGTTTAAAGAGTTCATTTCACCTTAGCATACTTTAATGATTTTGGTATTTCTATTTCTCAGGCGATGCTTCATCATGAGAGCTTCCTCCAATCTCGGACGGAGGTGGGTCATCTTGAGTTCGAGCTCAAGGAGCAGGCCCGGTAGAAAGACATGTACAAACCTCTTAGTGAGCAGAAAGATGAGACCCTCAAGGACCACTCCATCCTCCAAGCCAAGATGGAAAGAGCTCAAAATGAGCCCTAGAAGGTGAAACATGAACACTCCTTCTGGTAAAAAAGGTTTGAGATTACAAGAGGCTATGCGCAACTATTAACGCCACAATCGCTCAGGTCCAAGAGAAGATAGACCTGATCGACCAACTTAAGGCCAAAATAAAAGCCTTAACCGAGGAGTTGAGGAACAAAATAGATCTGTTGGACTCGCAGCGGGATGCCACCAAAGACTTCACATCGACCAAGGATCCGCTCTAGGTGATGAGGGATAAAGACGACAAATGATCTTGGCTGAATGACGAGATCCGAACACAACTAGACTCGGCCGTCACGGAACGTGATGCTCTCGGACAAGAATACACTGCGCTAAGTCCAAGTAGGAAGCGACTTTGAATGAGGCCTCTGAAGTTACATGCTATCCAAATATAAGAACGATGTGGCGGTGCCCAAGGCCCAAGTAATAATAAAGCCTCGTATGTGGAATGGTTGTCCCGGAGGGAGACCCTTGAGAAGATTTATGCCCGGGAGTTCGATCTAGTGACTGAGATCACAGAGGCAAAGAGGCCGAGGCCAGAGAAGAGAGACACCAGCCTGAGGGTTCGGGCAGTGATCCAGGTTCCAACGAGGACTAGGCAGGAAATGCCTTGTTTATTTTTGTTTTTTCTTTGTAGCTACATATTTTGTATATTTTGGGGAGTTTTATGGCGCCTTTGTAAATACTGTTTAGGGGTGCTTATCGGGCGGATCGGGTGGATAATTATGCTTAACAGTTCGGCTTATCGGTTATTGGATTGTAAATGTAGTAATCCTCTAGCCATCCAATAAGACAATGGGCAGATTGATATCAGATTAATGATTATCGGGTGGTTATCAGACGGTTTATCAACTAAACTACTAAATAGAAAACTTTTGAACTATACCAATACCAAACAGGTGAAGAATAAAAATAAAAAGTCTACTTTGACTCTACTCTCTAGCGATAAAGATTACCATTTCGAGGAAAGATTCTCCCTTGAATCCATCGAGAGATTGCGATACATTTTTTTTTCTTATATCATTCGATCCATCAAACACATCTTTGTCTCTTTTCTTAAATTTGTATCAGGGCTTGTAGTTAATCAAAATCAATTTGAAAAGAATGTTCTTGGTTGATTAGTTCTACAGAGTTCTCGCATCGCTTGGTCTGTGGCAGAAAGAGGCTAAGGTCTTGTTTTAGGCCTTGATAAAGCCGACAAAACTACCACAGTAGAATTTATCGCTAGAGAGTAGAGTCAACTGCCATAGTGTTTTAATAGTACTTTATATACATAGGGGTAAAAGTGTAAATATAAAAATTCTTAATGGGTTAACGGTTTACCCGATAAGAAAATTGAGTAATTCGCCCCCAAACCGTTAAGCCGTTAATTATAAAATCTCAATCTGTTCACCATCCATTATCCCGATAATCCGATATCAATAAGCCAATAAGCCATCGGTTCGATTCGGTTAATGGTTTCGGTTCGATTTTGAACAACCCTAATACCATTTGGTACATATATATAAAAATTTTCTCTTCGGCTATTTTATGTCCTTTATTTTTCAGTATTTGCTTATGTTCGAGACTTATAACTTGTGTTTTAGTCTTCAAAATATGCCATCGATGCCTTAGCATAGATTTGACATAACTTAGACTATTTGTTCCCCCAAAGCCCGGATGAGGGTTGGGTTAAGTAATAGCTCCGAGTTGCTTTAACTTCGTAGGATCAGATAAAAAACAAAGTCTTTGTTAAAATATTTGGACATTTTAACAGGACACGATTATTCTTTACCGAAGGTGGCTCTTTTCATGGCCAGGTCTGATCTTTTTCCTAGATTAAAAACGTGTAAGGACCTTACTTTTTACGTACGGACTCGGAGCTGCCTTTCGGGCCCTGCCTAGTATGTTTGGTGCCTTCGGGATTTCGTAACCCGGATTTCCCGATCTTATTGCTGGGTAGTAGTCTCCGGTTCGGTGAGGGCCGTAGGTTTAACGATTTTGAACCCAATATTCACTCTAAGTAACTTAACGATAATATTTCTGGTGCAAGTGTGAATTGATAAGACATAGAAGGTAAACTTCTTTTTTTATTTTGAACGTAGTGTACATAATCGAGGGTACAAAATCTATCTTCCATGGTGAGAATGAGCTATACGAGAATGGTTTGTTCGACCGTTTGACCATTACAATCAATTCTAATATTCAAGCCTTGGCTTTCAATATCGAAAAAAAAATGTCTTCTAAATTTTCGAACTCAGAGCATTGATTCAGGGTGTGATGGCCCCCTAGAATTCAAGACTGAATTTGTGAGGGCTTGCATACTATTGGTCTAACACGGGTGACCCGTAGTCCCCGGATTTAGGCTGGTCTTCAAAACTAAGGTAGCACGTTTACTGTTGCCTCATTAAAAACCTTACCGTAAAACCCACTTTGGGAAAAACTGGTCCCAAGGGAATAAGAGTGCAACACATGCTTTTAGAATTAATCCTTGGACTTGACTTCAACCAAGTACCTGAACGAGTTTAACTAAAGCACAATAAACCACATAGAAGATTGTCTCCATACTGAACTCGAGCTGGTACGAGCCTTTATCGATTATACAGGTGAATCTATACGGTCCTTCCCAGTTCAAGACTAGTTTCCCGCCATTTGGGTTTATGGTATGCAGTGTAACTATTATCAATACCAAGTCCCCGACTTGGAAGTGTATAATGCTTGCCCTTCTGTTGTAGTTTCTCCCTATTCATTGTTTTTGGGTCGCTAACCGGAATAGGGCGGCTTCTCAGCATTCGTCTGCTAAATTTAAGCTTGTGTCCTTGGCCTCATAGTTTGGCGTCTTCATTACTTATTGAAACCTTAGGCTCGATTCTCCTACCTCTATCGGAATTAGGGCTTTTGCTCCGTAGACTAGAGAGAACAATGTTTCACCGGTTCTAAACTTCGAATCATTCAATATACCTATAAGACCTCGGGAATTTTTTTTTTCCATTTCCCCTTTGAGTTCGTCAATCTTTTCTTCAGGTTGTGGAGTATAGTTTTGTTTGTCGATACCAGTTGATCGTTCCCATTTGGGTGGTAGGGCATTGACAAAATCTTTATGATTTTGCGGTCTTCAAAAAACATAGAACCTTGCCGCCAATGAGCCTCCCGTTGTTGCAAGTGATTTTTTCCGGTATCACAAACCAACATATTATATGATCCCAGATAGTGACCTTTTTTTTCCTAACCTTATCAAATGCATGTGCTTCGATCCACTTGGAGAAATAATCGTTCATAGGTAATATATGTATTGGGCTTTTCCGGGTGCCCACGGCAAGGGACCGACGATGTCCATCCCCCATTTCATGAACGGCCAGGGGGAGAGGACCGGGTGAAGTATCTCCTCGGTTCGTAAATCATCGGGGCGTGCCTCTAGCATTTGTTACAGTTTTGAACGAAGTCTTTCACATCTTTTTCCATCTCGTTCCAATAATAACCGGCTCTAATCAATTTACGACCAAAGACTCTGCTCCCGAATGGTTTCCATTATGTACTTCTCATCACATAGGCTGTCTCTCCTAGACCCAAGCACCTCACTAACAGTCCGAAAGATGATCCACGATATAATCTTGCACCAACCAAGACAAACCTGGCAGCCTTAGTACGTAGGCCCCTTGATTCTTTGGGATCCGACGGCAATTTCCCTTTCTGAAGGTAGTCTATGTATTTGTTTCTCCAATCCCAAGTCAAACTTATTTAGTTTAACTAAGCGTGACCTTCCTCTATCACTGAGTTCATCAATTGCACTACTGCTCCGGAATTGAGTTCATCGGAGTCAACTGATGACCCTAGATTAGCCAATGCATCAGCCTCATTATTTTGATCACGAGTTACATGTTGTAGGGTCCATTCCTTGAATTGGTATAAGTCACTTGCAACTTATCTAAGTATCTCCACATCCGGTCCTCTTTAACATCAAACGTCTCGTTGACTTGGTTAACGGCGAGGAGGGAGTCACACTTGGCTTCGATCACCTCAGCCCCTAGGCTCTTAGCCAGTTTTAAACCTACAATGATAGCCTTATTATGTTACCTGTATGTGGTTTTAATACGATCCCCAACCTTTTGCATTAGAAGTAGTGTCCCTGAGCAGGGTCTAAATTGCCGAGCTAGTCCCCGAGGCGAGCAGTAATTCTTTCTCAACCTCAGGGATCAAGGCCATTGTAAATTCGGCCATAAAAGTGTTTAACCAAAGAATTGGATTCTTTGCCCAAAGCTATTTTAAGAAGAACACGGGTTTCTAATAACCAAAGAATAAGATAATATGTAAACTCGTAGGTAAACTCGTAAATGGAAAGCAGTAATATGTACAAAAAGTAAGTGTATTGCAATAGTAGTTCGAATATTTTTTCTCTCCCTTACAAGTTATCTTTTTCTCCCCTATATAGGGAATTTTCTAATATAACGTCTACCCTTTTCAGTGATTGAGCATTAATGACTAATTATAACACTAATGTAACGTTACAATGAACAACTGTAACTGTTGTGTGAATGTTGTCTAACGTGTGGATCACTAATTTGAAGATCTCTGAATCTACCCTTTATTCTGCCCAGATACATTTTGACCGTGTCTCTTCATCTTCTCAATCAGGTTGAGACCTCCGTAGCTAATTAACCCATGGGTGTGATTTGTCGTGCCTCTTTGCCTCATACGTTTTCATAGAGTCCCGTCCAGCTGTCGTGTCTTCATTACTCCACGTAGACTACTGAGTCATCAAGGTTAATTACACGTGTGAAGCTTTTTTTTACCAATACAGATAGTCCCTCCACTTACCATATATTTATCAATTAATATTTGGTAAGTGGATACTCATTTATGGAGGGAATATTTTGCCGCCGGTTCACTCGAATCATTGCATCTTTTCCTGTACGTAAGTGTCGCTTGTCACTTCCATTTAATGCTTATGCCACATGGCATTCCTGGGTTGATTCTGCAATTGTTCGGCGTCTTTTAGGGCTTTCTTGCGGCTGCATCAGTCACGAAGTGACATCTTCAATTATGGCTTTCACATCATTGTTTTTTTTTTCCATTTTTTTGACGGTTTTCTTCGAGTATAAATACCCCCTTTTTCTTTTCTTTCACGAAAAACTTCTAACTTTCAAACTTTATTTGTAAAGAACTTTTTTCTTTGCCTTTGTAGATATGTCTTCTTCAAACCAATCTAAGAGAGTCATAAACGTTGATGAGTTGACTCCCTCTTCTGCTCCAACACAGAGTAGGAGAAGCGAAAGGTTGAGCAGTTTAGGTTCTACTCCTTCAAGGGGTTCTTCCTCTTCTCAAATTACTTCTCCTCCCTCTTCTAGGTCTTTAACTTCTCTGAGGGAGGGCTTCTAGATGTTTGTGTCACGAACCTTTGCATGAACCGAGGGTCGATGAAATAGTACATGCAAAGTTCACCTTTGCTAGGGATAGTCAGGCCCTTAGAGATCAGGTTTCTTCATTATCGTCTCTTAATAGTGTTGACAAGTACCCTACCCAACTCACTGAAGGTTTAATTCCTCTTATACGCAGGGACTGTTATTGGAGTTCCGATTTTCGTGTAATCATTCCAAACAGTAATCAAATAATAACGTCTTACAAGACGGGGCATTCTTTTGTACCTATCCCTTTACATTAGGGTTCAAGCCTCCCATCGACCCAGTAATTATCCAGTTCTGTCGATTTTTCAAAATTTGCTTGGGACAAGTCGGTCCTGGTGAGTAGTTGCATGTCTTAGATATTTAGCTACCTTAGCTTCGATCCCCTTTATCTTTCATCATCTTATTCTCCTCTATTCCCCAATGTTGTTCTGTCAGGGAATTTTTACCCTAGCTGCTAGGAGTAAAAGGGTGTTAGTGACTTCTGAAGATGATAAGGATTGAGGTTGGTTTCTTCGGTATGTTGTTGTTCCTACTGTTGGTTTAGTAGGTGAAGAAAATCATGCCTTCCCTCAGAAGTGTAATTTTGCACGTGAGTACATTTTTACTCACATTCCTTGCTTTTTGCTTTAAATATTTTATCAATACTATAGTTGTTTCTTCTTTTTGTAGCAATAATGGGAACCGTCGAGACTGTCTCCGGTTTCAGAGATTGGGTAGAAAATCTTTTGCTAATCGCTTTGCTGGAGTTCGTTCATGGAAATACCTCTCTGAGAGGTTTGGTTGGAGAGTTAAGACTCATGGTAAGTGAAGTTTTTGTTTGTACTTGTTTATTCCTTTGAGCATTATTTAACCCTTTCCTTTTGGCAGGGTTTCTTGCTCGTGGAGTTTCTGCATCCGCGTCTGCTCCCAAATTATCCCTGGCTCAGGCCTAGGAGATCATTTCAGGCTCTTCTTCTTCAAAGAGAAAAGCAGGTGGGTCAAGGACCTCGGGAGAAGATGAGGAAGAGTCTACACAGAAGGAAGGTGGTCTCAGACGAAGAGTCTACACCTGTCATTATGCCTTACGTGCCTGAAGTTGGACTTTCTGCCTCCGAGGATGCCACTCCCTCTCCCGTGCGTGAATCTGTTGGCCAATTGTTTCGTGAAGGCTTTGGTTCTGTTACTGATGATAGAAGTTCCTGTAGAGGGTAGTCTCTTTAAAAAGTCTAGCCATCCTGATGTGTGGTTAAAACCGTTGATAGGCCCGATAGAGAGAGCTAAGTTGGACAGCCACAGTTCCCTTACATGGGCTAATGAAATCGTGCATACTTCTTTAAAGGTAAAATGCATTTTCTTGTGTTCATTCTTGTACATGTATTTACAATCTAATTGGCTTTCTTTTGCAGATCAATCTTATTGGCACGGAGCTTATGAAAAGGATTTCTCATACGGAGCAGGAAGTAAAGGAGTGGCATGCTGAAGCAGGTAACTAGAAGGAGCAGTATGAAAGCTTAAGGCTCGACATGGAGGTTGTAGAAGAAGAAAATGTACCTTGGAGTAGCAGGTGAGGGTCATGACGGCAGAGTTGGCTGTGGAGAAGGCATCCTCTGATCAGGCAGACAAGGATAAGAGCGTCCTAGAGTCCTCATTTGCGGAGCAACTGTCTCGTGCCTCTGAAGAGGTCAGGAGTTTGAAGACCTTACTAGACCAAAAGGAGGAGTATGCGGGCGAACTAGTGCAATCTCTTACTCAGACCCAGGAGGATCTCCGTAACTCTTTGGAGAAAGTTCAATTCCTGGAAAGGTCTTTCGCTCCTTTAAGGGCCTCTAATGATGCTGCTATGACTGAGAGAGATGAACTAAGAGCTGAAGTTATGCTATGGGAGAAGGATTATGAAGCTCTTGAAGACAGGGCAGTTGTCGATGTTAGTTGGGCATATATGAACTCTCGCCTCGACACATTGACTGAAATGAGCCGAGAGGATTTCGACCTTAATGCTGAAATTGCAAAAATCAAGGAGTCCATTGAGAAGGCTCAGCTCAGAATCTCTCTTCACCTGAAGGTGAGGCTCTTGCTGCTCAAGTCTCTTCGTCCCAAGCCGCTCCTACTCCTTCTGCTAGTGAAGTCAACCCCCCTCCTGATGAAGTTTAAGAAGTTGGTTCCTCCCTTTTTTTTCTATTTGTCTCAATTGGTGGTTACCCCCAGTCCCATCGGGGGTAAATTTGGATCTCTTTAAAGTCCCCAAATGACAACTAAGTATAAGTTAATACTTAGTTTTTACTTATTCGTTTTAATATAGCAAGTATGACGTTTGTTTTCTGTTGAGTTTCTGTTTCACTCTTTAAGTCTTTTGCATGCTTTATTTTTCGAGGTTTTAGTTTTACCTCTAAGTTTTGCATATAGAATGCTTCGAATTACTCGTACCTTTTCGTAATAGGAATGTGTGCCTTTTTTTAGTAGGAATAATTTATGAAAGAGGGCCCCCTTTTTTTTTTGATCGACACTTAATGAAAAAGATGCCTCAACTTCATAAAGGTGTAATAATGCAATAGAGTGATAGGAATTTTCACATGTTTAAGAATGTTTCTAAGGAAAGTTTTTTGTTTGAACTTTCACAACACGTGTTTGATTACCGTCTAAAACTCATGTTGCAACTGTTTTCTTTTAACAAATTTGATATGATCACGCTCAACTATGTCTTGTAGAAGACTAAGCGGGCGTTGCAAATGTAATCCTGGGGTATTATGCCCAGAGTTGATCCCTCAGGGAATTGACGTATCAAGCTGGCTGTTTAAATTAGTACTCAGCTGTCACCTGATGTTTGTTACTAATACTAAATATTAAAAGT
>ML404194.1:0-26756 GCA_005239525.1 Nicotiana knightiana | reverse complement strand
CGGCTTTGGAGTTTTTTTTTTCTTAAGTAATTAAGTGCTATTAATTATGTACACGTACGCGTGCCATGATTTTTTTTAGCAAGCTAAAATTATGTACATAAACTTAATATGATTGGAATATTTTAAGTTGTGAAGTTTAAGATCAACCTTTAACGTATAGGAGACCTTTATTTCAATTGAAAAGCACTTAATTTCGTCAAAACTCGGCTTTTTACCGAACTGGGGACCCTGGCGTTTCAGCCTTAACGCCTGGCTAACGCCAGGCCAGGGCTGGCGTTTCAGCCCTAACGCCTGGCTAACGCCAGGCCAGGGCTGGCGTTTCAGCCCTAACGCCTGGCTAACGCCAGGCCAGGGCTGGCGTTTCAGCCCTAACGCCTGGCTAACGCCAGGCAAGGGCTGGCGTTTCAGCCCTAACGCCTGGCTAACGCCAGGCAGGGCCAAGTTGTTTGGTTTTGTCGTCCGGCTATCGCCCGGGTGTCTCCTTTTACGTATGTTCCGACGTAGTTGCATCCTTTTAGCTCCATTTCATCTCCACTTCACCCATACATGAAATAAACTCCATTAAACACTTAACAAGTATATTTTATGCGTATAAAATGTATGGTATATCATATGATTCAACTATGCAATTTAGCCTTGCATCATACGCGTGACAAGATTCTTGACACGTCGAACTAAACGAGTATGCGTACGCGTGACTCGTATTGAGTTAATTATTTAAATAATCGAATAATAAGAAAGGTTAAAAATACAAATATATCCTAAAAGTGAGTAATTAAACAATTTAAGCCAAGTTTAATCATTAAGCGACCGTGCTAGAACCACGAAATTCGGGAGTGCCTAACACCTTCTCCCGGGTTAACAGAATTCCTTACCCGGATTTCTGGATCGCAGACAATTTAAACAGAGTCAAAATTCCTCAATTTGGGATTTAAACCGGTGACTTGGGACACCAAATAAACTATTCCAAGTGGCGACTCTAAAAAAATAAAATATTCCCATTTCGAATAATGTCACTTTAAGTGGAAAAACTCCCGTACCCCCTTTCGGGGCGTATAAAAAGGAGGTGTGACAAATATCATTAGAGATTAATGAGTCATTTTAGCACATGGGACAAGAGTATACTATTGAAAGTATGAGGCTGAGCAAAATCTAATCTAATTATGTACAAAATTTACAGATTTTCTATTAAAAAAAAAAATCATTTATCTTTAATTTTTTTTTCGATTGTGAAATTTGAATTGGTCCTTTTAGGTGATCTTAATCATCCCTAATTCTAACATGTTCATTTCAAAGTGATCTCTACTTAGAGATTTTGTGAAGATGTCAACTATTTGCTTGTCAGTAGCACAAAATTCCACAGTGATCAAACCCTTTTCATAGTTGTCCCTCAAAAAATGATGCGTAACATCTATGTGCTTAGTTCTCTTGTGATGAATCGGGTTCTTGGTCATATTAATTGTACTAGTGTTATCAAAAAAGATGGGGATACAACCAACATCAATTCCAAAGTCCAATAATTGTTGTTTGATCAACACCAATTGAGCACAACATGAAGCAACATCAATAAACTCAGCTTCAGCAGTAGATAAGGCCACATAATTTTACTTTTTGGTGGCCCAAGACACAAGAAATGAGCCAAGAAAGTGTATCATACCTAGTGCTCTTTCTATCCACAAGAAAACCTGCATAATCAATATTAACATATCCCACTCGATTGAAATTACTGTCACGCCCCAAACCTGGGGAGGCGTGACTGGCACCCGGTGCCACGCTGGCCCGAGCGAATCACTCTGTAACTCATTCATTCCTTTTGTAACTATCATGGGTCAACATGGCCACAACTCGTAGTGTACAATTGTAAGTGGGAAAATGTTCTATTAATGAACCATCGTTCATAAAACATGAATACATATGGGCCGTCAAGGCCTCATAACATACTGTACAAACCAAACCTCTGTCTACAAAGCCTCTAAGATTTACTCACATCAAATGGGACAGGGTACCGGTCTACCCATAAGTCTGGAGTAAAACTCTGACATGATGACTCATAGACTTGGCTGCACTCCAAATGAGGTGGAGTCTTACCGATCCTTAGCTAAATGCCAATCTCGTCTACTATGAGGGCTCATAAAACTGATTATCTATACCTGCAGGTATGAATACAACGTCCCCAACAAAAGGACGTCAGTACAAATAATGTACTGAGTATGTAAGGCGTGTAGATAAATATATAAAGAGCATGGAAAAACATGGAGTAAAGGACTCAACCTGTAAGTCTGGATAACTCTGTAAATCATGAAATATTTCTAATTTCATGCATATGCATATAAATGTCATGTAATGCATAGGTCTATACGTACATAACATCATCAAGCCTCTGAGGGCAATCCCATAATATCATCTCGGTCACTGTGGGCAAATCATCAACGTATACCAGTTGATCAGGTGGTGATGCGTATATAATGCCGTAACCTTTTCCCACTAATATATGATAAGACGAAGTAGTTACATACTTTGTTTTGACAAGGAAAATATTTATACTTTCTTTGTATTCATTTGATTTAAAATTTTCTTGCCTCCTCCAATAGTTTTATGAGAAGGCTGGACACTTTTGTGACAATGAGACCGAAAAAATTCAGAAGTTGAGACATATATCTTAATCTGATACAGTATATGACATTTGAGCAACATCAAACTACACCTTGAGAGATCAACTTCATCTACTTCAACTTTTACAATTATAATAAAGGAAAAAATTAAACACAAAGAAAAGCAGCTGACATGATATCAACCATAAAGCATTACATCTTTTGGCAAATATCCCTCCAAATTAAGAAGGAAGGAGAACGCAATAATGGACTATGCTTTATTTCCTCTTATTGCTCTCGTTTTCCTTTCTAATTTTCAGGTATCAGTAAGTGTATCAAGATACTTGTTCCTACAACGAATGCATATAAGAACTGAAAGGAAATTAAAATCAGTTTATTGCTCGATTCGGCCAACTTAGGATGAAACCTGATAAAACTTCTCCGATGCGCTCAATAGGATTGCAAATAATTCTAGCCTAGCAGATTCCCGGCTCTCTTGACTGGAAGGAGGAAATACTCAATTGAATATAAAGTCCCGATAAGAAGAATATTGTAACTTACAAAACTAGGAAAAATATACGTAAATTCCGGGATATGAATTTTTCTTTATGCCTCGTTATCAAACTTGTATAATTACGAGATCATGCCAAAAGAAAGAATGGATAGCATTAACATACCCGGAGTAGAGAAAACTCCGTATAATATTCTTGGCGAAGATTGCACCGTACTCTTTTAGAACCACAAAATTTTTACGTTGCTACGATTCTAACAATTCTCGTTGGAATTGTTTTGATGCAAGAGTTTTTGTTGGAGCCTGGATTGAATTTAGCTACTCTTCTTGAAGTATTTTGAACAAATTAAGCTTCTGTTCTTGGAAGTATTTTGAACTAGGAAAATGGTGTATGTTTCTAATTTTTTGGATTATGCATGTTTTTGGTTCTGTTGTCTAAATGAAATGGAACAAGATTACAGTAAGTCTTTACCTATTAAAATTCTAATTGTTCTTAATTAGCCACCTAGTCATAGAAGACTAAAGAGTCATTCTCTTGGTTTTGTGGTTTTCTGCCACGTTTTGGGGCGGATAACTAATCTTTATTTCATATTTTTAATAATTAACTAGGTAATGTTCTGTTACTCGGTAATTAAATAATTACCCGCATAATTAAGAATTATTTCGATTACTTAAAATATTATTTATTTTTAATATACTTTATACATCATACTATCGTGTTCATATGGTACCATATAAAATTAATACATACACTATTGTTTCATTAAAATATCCATGTAAAAATACATATATTTTCTCAACTTATAATTTTCCTAATCTTATATAAAGAGTAAAAATTTCTTGTACACTTAATTCTTAAAATGGTAAAAAGATAATCTTCTTTACTTGTGAGAAAATAATTTCTATCTTTGCAATAAAGAAAATCTCATAAACTTTCTTATATCGTGTGTATAATTTAAAACACATTTGAAAGTAGTAATATATATAAATATATAAAATCATATTTTTCAAACCATTTTTTTTTCTTTACAAACATGTTCTACTTAAAATACCATATCAAATATATATATAACGGTATCAAGGTTGTTAAATTTACGGGGTATAACAATTACTACCTTTTGAATACCATAGACAAAGATCAGTGGTGCCTTTTAGGTATTTCAAAAACCTCTTGACATGTCACGACCCTAATTTTCCTCCGTTGGGTATCGTGATGACACCTAGTTTTAAGGACTAGGTAAGCCTAATATTCATGGAATAGCAACAATAATAATAAAATCTAATATTTTTCTGAAATAAAGAGTTTTTATACAATGAGCATATTCCCAAAACCATGTAGTACAAGTCATAAGCTCTACAAAGTTTACTACAGTTTCTAAATACAATTGTTTGGAAATAAGTAAAACAATATAAATACATAATAGTAAGGTGACTCTGAAGCTTGCGAACGCGACGACATGTTTACCTTGAGTCTCCTCAACAAGAATCCGCACAACTACTCGTTGATACCCAATTTTTTCTAAAATATTTTTAAAATTGCATATGTACCTTCAAAATCATGCATTAACAATGATTGGTATTTTTCCATAATTTTCCTATATTTTATCTAATTTATCTAGCATTTTATTTCCAATAAATAATTACAAAATCACGTCACAAATGATTTTAAAGGCATTTCTTGATTTAATTCATTTTTTATGGTCCTAATAAGATCAAATTATTTCATAATTAGCCAAATTGACATCTTTTGGATATAATTACAATAGCTTTGCAATTATAGCCTAAGCATGTAATTTTATACTATTTTTTTTTACCATTAGCCTCTTATATTCTTAAATATAAAATAATCATTTTAAAGTTATTTCCATGCATATGATTCATTTTTATAATTAGTGATTACTTTATAAAACTATTTTAATTAAACTATCTAGGTATTTAACAAATAGCCCATGCCTATTTCAATTTTAGCCTAAATTGATTAATCACTCCCTATTAGACCAGAACCAAACCTGATTAAATCAAGCCCAAATACCCCAAGCCCAAATCCACTAATCCCTCGATCCAATGTCTTGTTTAATCTGGACCGTTGATCAATTTTTGATCAACGAACCAGATCCCCCCTTTCTATTATTAACCTAATAGTCTACCCCCCCAAACCCTTATTCTCTCATTTATCCTCTTACACTCCGCCGTCATCTCCTCTCTTCTTCTCTCAAACGCTCTCTGCCCTACCCCTAATTCCCCCTCGCCGGTGCTCTCATGCCATCGACTATGGGGGCGTACCACCATCCTCCAGCCTTAATGGCTCTCCTGTGCCGGGATTCCTGCCTTCTTTGAGGTCCTCAAGGGACCAATGGCTATTCCACTCACCCCTGGGCATGTTCTCACCATTCTCAGGCCACCATGTCTCGATCAACTAAGATCTTTCCTTTTTCCAGCTAAACCTATGGGTTTCTAAGCCGGTTTCTCTATTTCTGGGTTATTTTCTAGAAAACCCTAACCTCTTCTACTGTAACTCTTAGATCTATAACAGATCTGGGGTCTTTCTGAGCTATTTTCGTTTGTTTCACGAAAAACCTTTCGATTTCTCAAAGCGTCGCTTTTATTTTTCCATTAGGGTTTCCGGAACTTTTCTTCAAAATATATTTCTGGTCTTTTAATGTTGTTCTCTGATGTTTAAAATGACCTTTTGTTAAAATTTCTTTTAAGTCATAACTTGTTATCATAAAACCGTAGTTTTAACACTTGTTATAATTCTGAGTCCGTCTTTGGTAGTATGTTCGTGTGCATGTTTCTCATGAACACTCTGAGTTTTTGTGATTTTACCCTATTATGTTCAGTAGGGCTTCTGATTCTTGCTTCTTCTGCTTATATTATGTTTATTTTGTTAATTCCTCTAATAAGTTCTATCTTCTCTAGTTGAATCCCTGATTCTATGCGATTCTTACTTTACTATGTTTCTGATTTTACTTCTTCTTGGCTATTGTGTGTTTATTCCATTTGTTCATAGAAATTTGTGTTAATTCTCCCCTTAATCAGTACTGTTCCTATTTGAATCCCTAATTTTCTGTGATTAACACCTTTTACTGATTTCCTGTGATGATATCTTTTACTTATTTCCGACCTCTAAGTTATTTTCTCGCCTTATTTTATGGTTGACTATATTGTTAATTGATATTTCCTTAATTATAACCTTATGTACCTAGTCCTAATTACCTATTCTGTACTTGCACTGTTTGAATTGTTTCCTTATCTGTTATGCTCCAGTTACACATTGATTTCTTTCCTTATTTGTTACATGTTCTTACCGTTTGAAGTTAACTCCCTTAATCAAGGGAGTACTTGCACTGATTTTACTCTAATTGGTTCTGAGTTCCATAATTTACTGCCTAATTGGGATTCTTACCTTATTCTACCTAGTTTCAAACTACTATATATATACACACACTCACTCAAACAGAATCCACTCAACACACACGAACACATTAGTTCAAACCCTATCTCTCACACTCAAAGTTTTCTGCTGTCTTTCTGTGTCACTTACTATTATTCTAAGTTAACCGGCTGCAAGCCAAGGCTAACTATTGTGCTCTCCTGTCCCTTCACTTTTGTGGTTATTGTCTCTTTATTGGTATANAATCTGTTTCTATGTATTGTTTTGCTGTTCAACATGTAATTGACCTCCTTGCATCATTGCTTCATCTAGTATGCTATTTATGTCTTACCTCTTTAGGGTTAGCATGTTCTTATAAACCTGTAATCTGTCTCAATGTAACTCTACTATGTTTTGATGCTTGTGTACTGGTTGCCTAGTTCTGGTATGCACATATTGATTTGTTACCCTAAGTTGTCTTGATGCTATACTCAATCATGTGTAGTTTGAAATCCTATACTGTACTATCTCCCAACCCCATGAATCCCCTAGAGCACTTCTAATTTTGTGACTTTGTTTTAATTAGCACTCCTGAATCTATGTCTTACTATTTGCATTAATTGCCAAGGACCCCTGTCTGTTATGTGTTCACCATACCTGCTCTACTTCTCTCAAATCCCCAGTTATCCCTGTGTGAAGGTTTGTTCTTTGAGTATTGTTGAACTTGTTTGACTGACCTGCTGTTTGTTTAAATTACACAACTGTTTTCAAAAGTTGTTTGACTAAACAATTCTCCTATTTTATAAAACTACTTCAACTGGGTCTCTTTTTCAAATACTGCTTTCCTGTTAAACCTTTTCAAAACTATGTCAAGCACTCTCAATCTACTCTTAGGTCCTTAAGTTCCGCACCTCCAGTGTATGACTGCCTTGGGATTCCTGTGAGATCCCTCAGAACTCTGATGCACTAGGGCTGGCACTTCCATATTGCACTTACTCAATTATGGTTGTGAAATCTGGGTGTGAGCACTGCCCGAGATCCTTTGAGGTCCTTAGGAAACTCTGACACACCCGAATATGAGAAAGGCTATGAAACATTTGGGCATTTGAGGTTCTGAGAATCTGGGCCTGTTTTCAGGCTCCCTATGGTGTACTTTTTATTGTTCTTTATCTATTTATGTAATTCATTCACATTGGTTTGTAATAATTGTTGTAAATGAATATTGGGGATTGATAGCGAAAATGAGAGGGTAGCCATGTCTGTTGTCGATATCAATGGGGTAGAAACCATGCCTTAGGCTTACATTTCTCTGTGCGCATTATAATCCATGTTTAGGACCAATACATTCTAAGCATGTCATGCATTAGATATCATGTTCTTAGGTTTACTGTTTCAGCATCTCATTTGACATTATTTTCATCACTTAGAAATCCTGCTTCTAGGCTAAATAACAACATTAACATGAAAACTGTTGCTACTGCATATTCTGAAATCATGCTGTAACTTTCTATGCATCTAGAAATCATGTTTTTTAGGAATTTTGCATATAAATCATTCTGCATCTTATAATGTTCATACTAGATACCCTGTTTTAGGATCTCACTAAGTCACACCTAGCTAGACTACTGATGCATGAAAAAGGGACTCAAGACAGTCTCACATATGGTTATCCTGTGTTAGTAAAACTGGTAATAATCCATGTGTCTTTGCAACACTTAGAACAACATGCTTTAGGTATAACAATTTCCCAACAGTTTCTTTAACAATTCTGGTCACTATTGTGCATTCCCCCCCATGCCTAGGAAAGTCTTAGGTAACCAAACTTTATAAAACTGGAAAACTGTTGCTTTTGTGTTTACTGCTTAATGGTTAACAAGCTTAAAATCAGTAGGCAAAATAGTTAGGGCCCTGCTTCTGGGTTTATAAAATTGAAACTGCATATCTTCAGTGTTTTGATATTCACTTAGACATCATGTTTTAGGATCCTGTTTAATAATACTGCCCTTGTTTGTGTTTTGAATCATGTTGATTACATGTATTATCTGTGGAGGTAAATCTGAGCCTCTTAATTTCTCTTTCCTGCCTTTATCTGTTAAAGTCCTATTTGTTCTTGTCTGTCGCCTAGTATTTTCTCCTTTTAAACCTTAGGGGTCTGTCTAGAACTGCCTATAGGTAGAGGTCCTAATATCTTCCAAGACCATTAAGAAGGGACGGGTAACAACACGTATAGAGGTCGTTAAACAACACTCGCTTAAATAACCGCTGAGGGGTGGGGAATGGTAGACAGGGATATGATGACCTGTGCGCTAATGCAACGTGTAGCCTCTCATTGAGGAGTGATTACCGGGCATTGCATGGATATGATCCTATAAGATAAACAACCTAAGACCCCCTATATTTTACACATGTGTGCTTAGATTGTAAATCTTTCAAAACCTTGTATATGTGCCTAGACTTTAAATCTTTTAAAACTTTAGCACATATGTGTGCTTAGACTGCGAATCTTCTCAAAAAACCTTTATTTGTTTACCTATGTGCTTTTATTGCTTATGTGCTACATGTTCACAAAGTTTGTTTGGCCGGGAACCAAATTTGTGGACTTCGAGGGGTGCCTAACACCTTCCCCTTGAAATAATTTCAAGCCCTTACCCTATCTCTAGTTATCCAATCTGTGTTTTTAAATGACCCTTAGTAGGTTCCCTAACGCACCTTAATTCGTTAGGTGGCGACTCTTCAATTCTTTACCCCTTTCCCAAAAGGAAACGAGTTGTCCCAAAATACCCTGACCGATACGAAAGGAGAGGGAGAAGAGATGGGGGCACGACATCATGGCGACTCTGTTGGAGATATATCTAGGCTTTTACCATTTCAAACTGCTTTGTGAACTTATCTTTACTTTGTTAATACCTGCGGCATTTCCCTTTCCCCCTTTATGTGCAATTAATTGTTTATTTCTTTCAAGTANTTTCCCTTTATGTGCAATTAATTGTTTACTTTCCCAAGTATTTATTCTTTTAAATAAAACTGACATGTTTCTTTTTTTTTTCCTTTGTAACTGCTTTTCAATCATAACTGTTGTATTTACCGCTTTCATAACGTGCAAATACATGACAACATGCTTTTATTGCTCATTTATTTTTGCATAATCATGCTCAACATCATATTCCACTCGTGCCTATACAAATACTATAGCAACGCTTGATGAGTGGTTGCGCTCTTTCATTTTATATCACCCCTAAATTCGGAAAGGCTTATTTGCGGTAAAACTAGTCGATCAGCGGTGCAGTCGACGGTTCCGTGCCTTTCCCCCTCAAGTTGTCTGCTTGAGGGTACCAGTCTAAAACCCCATAGAAACCTTACTCAGTTATATTGTACATGTATCATGGTCAAACCTAGCCGGGTTAACATGTAGTCCGCACAATAACCCTTTATGACAGCCTTATCCAAAAGTCCACCGGGTTTTTCATAATCCCAACGGACGCAATCACGTTTTGTGCATTTATTTGGAGAACTAAATGCCTGTATGCTAATCATAAGTGTATAAATAGTCAAGTCTGGCGCGGGTAAGGGTCTAACCTTATCTATTTTGCAGAAAATGAGGCACGAAATCCCCAGGTTCGGCATGGTCCAAAGAATACCACCACTATTGCTGGATTGGTGGGAAGACCTTTCGCCAAGTGACAAAGACCATGTGAAGGGGGTACTCTGAAACTTGACCTCTTTACTGGATATCCAACCAAACAATATCTAATGAAATGTTGGAATATTTAGAGCAGGGTCATTATGGAGCTAGAGGCGAAGACAAGGAAAAGGGTCGCCGATTGCCAGAATGCTGAGGGAAACGAAGGAGGGCATCTAGCAAGGGTATACCTACTGTTGGGCATGCATGAAATGGGGAACCTGATTGACAGAGCCAAGAAGATCGAGCTTGGGGAAGGTCCTTCTGGGACCAAGTAGTCTAGGTTTCCTTTTCATCAAATGTAATAAGGTCAAGTGCCAATAGTGACTTTATTTCCTGCTTATTGTTTTAGTGTCGTTTTGGATTTGTCTATTTTACACTAATTAAATGAGGCATTTTGGCATCTAAGTTATCTAAATCAACTTGTCTCTAGGCCTACCTCGGGCACAACGAGGCTCCCAAGTTAGGACACAATTTTATTCCTGCACTATGTATTTAAATACTGCAATATTTTCTCATGATCCTTACTGACTTGGCTACCTTTTTTTTTGTTTTTTTTCTTTATTTTTATTATTTCCCCTCCCCAAAGGTTGGTTCGTGAATTCTGGCATCATCATCATATCACACAAGATCCAGGGGCCCTCCTCCTCCTCCTAGTCCACCTAAAGGAAAAGGAAAAGGCAAAATGGAAGATTTGAGCAACATCAGACAAGAAAACACAACGCCAATGGAACGAACAGGAGCCACTGAAAATCAAGGCACTCCAGTTTAGAATGAGGCTATGACACAACTCGAGCAAAGGTTGTTTAAACTCCAAGGGGAGCTTGATCATGTCCGGAACTTGGCAAATTTATCCTTCTCACTCGGTGTCCCAGATGTCACTCAAAATCCCATACCTCCTCAGAACACACCAAACAAACAAAATCCTCCCACAACTCATCATCATACAAATCCACCAAAAAATCAAATTATCCCACCACAACACCAGCACAACACTTTCCATGCTCCAAGAAATACCCTGCTAACTATCCCTGATCCACAAAACTCCACAAGTGACCACCTCTATGCTCAAACACCAGGTCATCAGAACAACCCCATATACGTGGAGACTCTACCTCACTCCACCCAACACGTTGCTTACCTACATGAATCCAGTGAGAATATGCTCACTAAGAATTTGGCCGAGGAACTCAAGAAGCTGACTAGTCGAGTTCAGGGCGTTGAAGGGAGTAAGGGATTCAAAGGGTTGAACTACGAAGATCTCTGCATACAACCCGATGTTGAACTACCGGAGGGTTACAAACCTCCTAAGTTCGAAATGTTCGATGGTAGTGGTGATCCCATGCTCCATCTGAGGACCTATTGCGATAAATTGGTTGGAGTAGGAAGAAACGAGAAGATTCGCATGAAATTGTTCATGAGGATCCTTACAGGAGATGCTTTATATTGGTACATCAACCAAAACCCTAAGAAGTGGTCCGACTGGGTAAGTATGGCATCAGACTTCATGGATCGGTTCAGGTTAAATACGGAGAATGCACCAGACGTGTTCTACATTCAGAACCTTAAAAAGAAGCCCACTGAAAATTTTCGCGAGTATGCCACTCGCTGGAGATCTAAAGCAGCCAAGGTCAGGCCTGCCCTAGATTAAGAACAAATGAACAAATTCTTCGTCCGGGCACATGATCCACAGTATTATGAGAGGCTAATGGTGATTGAGAACCACAAATTCTCTGACATCATCAAGCTGGGTGAGAGAATTGAAGAAGGTATCAAGAGTGGAATGGTCACTAACTTTGAGGCACTACAGGCCACCAAAAAAGCCTTGCAGTCTGGCGGTATATCCAAGAAGAAAGATGCAGGAACGGTAATGGTTGCATAGGGACCCAAATCCCCGTTGGTATACCGAACTTCCCCACTCACCTATCAAGAACCTTCGCCCACCTGTCAGTCAGCACCTCCACCAACATATCAGCCATCTCCACCGCATACATATCAGCCTACTTCCCCCAAATATTCCCAACCAGCTCCTGTTTATCATACCTACAACTCTCAGCCATCTGACTTCCAATCACCCCCTGCTCGCCAAAATTTCCCGAGACCTGGACCCAACTTTGATGGCAAACCTCCTAAACAATACACTGGCATTGCTGAACCTATCGACAAACTGTATGAAAGATTAAAAGCTGCTGGTTATGTCACTCATATCCCTGCTATAACCCCTAAAAATCCATCCCAATGGGTCAATCCAAACAAGACCTGTGCATACCATTCCGGCATGAAGGGGCTTACAATTGATGAATGTCGCTCATTGAAATATAAGATCCTGTCTATGATTGATAACAAGATCATCCAAGCAAAGGAGGCTGATCCCAATGTTTGCAACAATCCGCTTCCAGACCATAGGGGTATCAACATGATAGAGATAGAAGAAGATTGGTACCCAGCGGGGTCGATCGGGTTAATCATAGAAGGTGATGACCCAATGAAGCCAAAAATCACTCTTAATCCCATCATAGTCCAGATTCAGCCATCCGGAGACGTTGAGGTAACTGCATCAATCCCATTCAAGTTTGAAACGACACCACCTGCAAACACACATTTGCCGTTCGAGGTTGAAGTCATGCCGCCTGCTAAGGCATCCATTTTATGTGAAGTGAAAGTAGCTGCACCAATCACAGTGACAATGTCAAACATGCCACCTTTCAACGATAGGGCTGTACCTTGGGATTACACGGCTGAGGCAAGAAGGAAAGGTAAAGTCAAGATAGAAGAAGCTGGTGCTGCAAAGGGGATGACAAGGACCGACAGGGTCTATACACCTGAACACTTGGCAGAGTCTAGAAAGAATGCTTCCAACAGGCCACCCGTCATTGATACAGGCCCAGATGATCTTTGGAGAAAGGTGCATGCCAGGGAATACTCAGTCATCGATCAGCTGAACAAAACTCCAGCCCAGATATCCATTATGTCATTGCTGTAGAATTCAGATACACACAGGAATGCTTTGATGAAAATGCTGAATGAAGCATATGTGCCAAATAACATAACTAGCATAGAAATGGTCAATATGGTAGGTCAAGTACTGGAGAGTCACAAGATCACTTTCCACGAGGAGGAGCTACCGCTTGAAGGGCTAAGTCATAACAAAGCACTGCATATCACTGTGCAATGTGAGGGCTACTTCATCACCAGGATTCTGATTGACAGGGGATCCATCCTCAACATCTGCCCATTGACGACACCCAAGAAATTAGGCAAGGGGTTGTACGAGATCAAAGAAGGATCTATGAATATAAAGTCTTTCAACGCTTCTCAGAGGTCTACCATTGGTGAAATTAGTCTTTGCCTGCAGATAGGACCTACATGGTTCGAGGTTGAATTTTAGGTGATATACATATCGGCATCCTACAACCTGTTGTTAGGACGTCCATGGATACATGCCGCTGGGGCTGTGGCATCAACATTGCATCAGTCAGTAAAATTTGAATGGAACCACCAGGATGTGATCATCCATTGAGACAAAAGCAATCCTATCTATAGTCTCCATACCATCGTAGTGATTGAAGGTAGAAGAAGGCTAGGTGGATAAACCTACCACCACATTGAATGGATCAATGCAGTAGACAAAGACAAATGGTGGGATAGTAAGATCGAGAGCATACTGAACTGGAGTGGATACGAGCCTGGCAGAGGACTCTGTAAGAATCTTCAGGGGATTTCCAAACCAATACAGCTGAAGCACCATGGCACCACTTTTGGGCTGGGATACAAATACACATGGCAAGAGTAAGAGAATTGGTCGCCACCATGGCGCGACCCTTACTATCCATTGGAAAAGCCGATACCGCATCTTGAGCAGACCTTCCAGCAGGCCGACGTAATATGGGGGTCAGAGGAAGAAGAAGCATTGACGGCCTTGAAAAATCTATTCCTAGAAGATGATGACATGGACTGCTGTGTTATTGTTGAGGAGGAGGGGAGGAAGTCCCTACCGTCCAAGCTGTGAGTAAGGGATCATTTCTCAAGAATTGGACTGTCAGACCATCCAGGGCTTGACGTGTCCCGGGGTAGCAAGGCTGAACAAGCATTATTTATTTCATTTTGCTAATGATTTCCTTTTCGCATTTTCCATGTTCGCATTTTCCAATCAAATCTCCAATGTTCCAAAACATTCGAAAATCACTTTTACGTTTCAACGAATCTGTATTTATTTATTATCGTTTCTCTCATTATTTATCTATACAGCATCACTATTTCCTGTCTTGATGAACCAATGATTGTGACATGCAATGAGACAACGCAACAAAAGGACAGTGATTCAGAAGAAAAGGATGTCATACCCGATGAAATTATCAGGGAAGTTGAGTATTTTGAAAACAAGCCTAAGTCCAATCTGGATGAGACCGAGGTAATCAACTTGGGAGATTTAGAGACTGTCAAAGAAACCCGCATCAGTATCCATTTGTCGCCATCAGAGAAAGTGGAATACACACAATTCTTGAAAGAGTATGAAGACATATTTGCATGGTCCTACGATGACATGTCTGGTCTAACTACATCCATTGTGGCTCACAAGTTGCTGACTAATCCAATGTGCTCGCCGGTAAAGCAAAAGCTCAGAAAGTTCAAGCCTGATATGAGTATGAGAATCAAAGAGGAAGTTACCAAGAAAATCAATGCCAAGGTTCTCAGGGTAGTTGAATATCCGACATGGTCAGCCAACATCGGGCCAGTGCCCAAGAAAGATGGAAAGGTCAGGGTTTGTGTCGACCACCGGGATCTCAACTATAACGACCCGACCGATCATTTTGATCTCTAGAGCGTCGTTCAATGGTTTGAGGTCATGAGCAGCTCCATTTCAGGTATTATGACACGTGGACATGGTCAGATTTGAATTTTGGGAAGTTCGGAGTCAAATTGGAAAGAAAATCCTCATTTCAGAAGCCTTAAGTTGGAGAAATTGACTAAGATTAGAATTTGGAGTAAACGACCTCTGAATCAGGATTTGAAGGTTTCTGCAGGTTCATATGATGATTTCGGACTTGTGCGTATGTCCGGATCGGGCTTTGGATAACCCGGGAGCGTTTCAACGTATATTGTGGAAGTCAACATTTTGAAGAAATTATCTAAGTCTGGGTTGAAGTGCATCTCAATGATATTGATATCCGTTTGGGATTTCGAGTTTAGGAATAGCTCTGTATGGTGATTCTGGAGTTGGGAGCACGATCGGAAGTGAATTCGGATGCCCGTAGGTTATTTTGAAGTCATTTGGCTAAAGATAGAAATTTGAAGGTTTTTGAGAAATCCGACCAGAAGTGAAAATTTGGACATCAGGGTCGGAATGCGATTCTAGAAATTGGAGCAGGTCCGTAATGTCGAATATGACTTGCGTGCAAAATTTGGGATCAATCGGACATGATTTGATAGGTTTCGACATCGGATGTGGAAGTTTGAAACTTCAAGTTCATAAAGTTTGAATTTTAGTGCGATTCGTGATTTCGGCATTATTTGAGGTCTCGAACAAGTCCGCATTATGTTTTGGAATAGGTTGGTGTAATTGGATAGGGTCCCGGGGGCCTCGGGTGGATTCCAGGTGGTTAACGGATCAATATTTGAAGTTGAGAAAAGCTGAAGTTACTGTCATCTGGTCTGACCGCACCTGCGAGGCTTGGGCCGCAAGTGCGGCTTTGGCGCCGTAGGTGCGAGGTTTTGCTGGCTTGGCTGGGAGCGCATGTGTGATGTAATTTTCGCACCTGCGAAGGTGTAGATGCGAACAATGGGGTGTAGGTGCGAGTTTTGGCTGGAGCTGAGGAAGCCGCAGGTGCGGGAGACTGGTCGCACCTGCGGAATCGCAGGTGCGAGATGAGGATCGCATGTGCGGAAATGAGGCTGGGCAGATTGTTTTTAAAACAGGATTTCTTGGCCATTTCTTCATTATTTCACTTGGCATGTGCGATTGTGGGGAGCTTCAGGGAAGGGTTTTCGTCAAGGATCACAAGGTAATCATTCCCACTCATCTCAAGTTAAATACAAGGTATATGCATGGATTAAAACATGAAAAATTATGGAAAATTAGGAATTTTGAAGAAAACCTAGAAAATTTGGTAATTTGGATTTTAGCCACGAATTTAGCATGAATGTTTGAGTAAATTGTATATTTGAACTAGTAAAGCTATGGGTAGAATTTACCTTCGAGAAATTTCGGATTCCGGGTACGTGGGCCTGAGGCCATTTTGGTCAATTCCTTGAGCGAATATAGGAGTTTATATAAATTGAATTGTTAACAAATGTTAGAGTATATTTTCATTGGTTTGTCGTTATTTGGCTAGTTTTGGGGCGTTGTGCGTCCATTGGAGTCGTCGGAAGGGCTTGGGAGCCGGTTATGGAATTTCGGAGCGAGGTAAGTCTCCTTTCTAACTTTGTGAGAGGGAATTGTCCCCCTAGGTGAACTAATTAAATCTGTGCTACTGTCTGCGGGTGATACGTACGCACGAGGTGATGGGAGTCCGTGCATAACTACTATTATGCCATGTCCGGGTAGTCTAGGACCCACTAACATGCTTTACTTGTCGTACTTGTGACCTTGTCAATAAAATATCATGTGATCCTGCAAATAATATTAGACTGATAATGCTATTGAATTGGTAATTTAATTCCTAAGAAGGGTAGAGTGTACCTTTCTTAATCATTTAGAAAGAGAATTGATTTCTCCGTGGATAATTGTATTCCTGATAAAGTTATATTATTGAATATTATTAAACTTGGAAAATGAGTTTCAAAATAAAGATTTAAATGCTATTTTTTCGTGTTCCTTTAAGAAGACACTAAGCATGTATGATTCGCGAGAGGGATAACCCTGTATTTATGTATAACCGTGATGTATGATCGATTCACGAGCGGGACAGATAGATGCATCTATGGTTCGAGCTGTTCGACCCTCGGCACTTTGTTTGCGCATGATAATTGCTGCGTATTTCCTATGATTTATACTTGTTTATCGGCCTAAGGAAATTCGTAATTACCATTTAAAAAGAAGAAGAATTGATGTGTAAAATGTGAAATAAGTATGATGTTTCTTATCCCTGATTATTTCTTTAAAATTGTCAACTGAAATGACAAAGATTTAAAGTGTTAAATGTGGAAGAATGATATTATTTATTCTTGATTTTAATAAATTGCGTATGACACTCATGCTTAGTGTCTTACTTGATTATACTAAATTGACCTCTAACAAGTGTCAAATCGACCTCTCGTCACTACCTCTCTGAGGTTAGGCGGGATACTTACTGAGTACATGTTATTTTCGTACTCATGCTACACTTGATGTGCATTTTTATTGCACAAGTACTTTCATAGCGATGTGGATGGTTTGAGGATCGATACAGAGACGTCTGTACTTATCTTCGAGAGGCTACAGGGCTGTTAGGTGTACTTATCTTCTTGATTCTCATCGTGCGATTTGATTTCTCCGAGGCTTATGCCTAAGTTTCTTCCTACTCAATCTTACGCGTCACAAAGCACTTGCTAAGAACCAGGAATTTGAGGAATTGAAATGGTGTTATGGGTGTGGTGCGGGATGTTTCTCCCTGCGAAGTTGATTGAGGCTATTGTCGTTGCTCTATGGAAGAGTAATATGTTATTTCAGCCAGTAGCTGTGATTCTGAGGACTTGAGATTATGCTCAGGTTATGATGATGTTTACGATTGGTTATCATGCGATGTCGATATGATGATAGAATGCTTGCCCATATGTTGGGGGTGACGAATGGCTTGAAGGGAGGTCTTCTCAGGGCGTGATTTCGAGATTTCAGCATTTTAGTTCCGATAGAGGAAAGACATTTGGACTATAAATGGTCAGGTTTTGGATTAATAAAGCAGTAAGACTTGGTGTTTTCAAGTAAGGTGGAATATTCACCTGTGATGTGGTGTCGTCATCACTGATCAAATGGAAAATGTTAAGTCTATCGGTGCTATGGTTTCTTCGGATGCATTGGGTCAGAGTGTTGTGAATTAGTATTGAAGAAGCGGTTGTTAGAGATCGTGGTGCATGGTGGTTCAGGGCTGAATAACTATTTCTAATGAAGGCAACTCGAGAAAGATGATCCTCGGGGAGTTTGAAGTCGTGGTGATCTACTGGTGTAAGAGCTGCAGAGAATGATATTGAATCGAGGCAGCAATTGGGCAACATACGACGAAGGAAGATATATGAAAAGTTCTAGGCAGTGTTTCCCTTTCTAAGAGGCTAGGTGTAAGGGACGGAAGTCAGGTAGTTGTTTAAAGGAATGATTTTAACAAGTGGAAGGGTGGCAGCATAGCCCAGGAGTTCAATAGTAAGACAAATGCCTATTTTGAGGGAAAGTTTGAGAGTTTTAGTGGATGGTTATTGGGTCCACGAGCTTAAGTTGAAATGTGGGTTATTTCGGCGGAAGGTTGGATACAACAGGTAGGAGTTGTCAGGAATGAAGAAGGACGCAATGTGGCGGTGAATTTGAAGATGTTGTAGCGCATTTAGTATATGTCCATAAGGAGCAGACGTACTGGTAAAGTTGGTGAATGAGAGCAGACCTAGGATGGGGTATTGATGTTGCAGAGAGTGTGCATTTCAGCGTCGTTGGAAGGTGTCAGTTGGTGATTTCCACGGGTGGGTTATCTCCTGTGAATAGGTTAGCGGTTGCATGGTTGGCAAGTTTCTGCGAGGGATTCTAGTGGCTATTTGGTAGGAGGCAGAACATGTGAATAATGCTAGGGAATTTGAGTATTTAGGGAGTGCGAACAAGAGAATTTGGAAGATTGGACGGATTGGTTGAGAAAAATCATGCTAACAAAGGGAAAAGGATCTCATCAGGGTATAGAGTGGTGCAAGGAGTAGCTTCGGGCTAAGTGGGGGAGTCCCATCACCAGCAGTTCGGTTATAGGAGTGTGTTATCATAGGGTTGCAGATTGTCGGCATATTGGCAAGTTAGTACAACTAAGGGAAATGAGTAGAATGGTAATTGTGCATGGGATTTGATAAATATGTGCACAAGTTAATAGGACCAGGGTTAGGTTTTGGGAGATTCAGAATTTATGCTTAAGGCATAGGCGAGTTGTTAAAGTAGTGAGTTAGTCATGTGCTTCATTAAAAAGGGTGTTCGTGTGCTAGAAGAGCCTTGGAGTTGATTGTATTCGGGGCTAGTCAGAGTGGGTGACTCTCAATAGTGGTCCTAATGAATTTGAAGGTTAAGAACGCGATGTTTAAGGGTTTCAGGCAGCAGTATGATTAAGAATTGAGCTTTTGCAGCATCATTTCAAAGAGAGGGAAAATGGTTGGAGTGTTCTATGCTATTTTCAGCGTATATGATAGTATTGGAGGAGTGAGATAAATAAACTCCGGGTTGTAGAAAGATTATCAGGAGGGTATGAGAAGGGTTGCGGGATTTAGGCAGCATAGTCTCATGAACCGAGGTCACTCGGGATGAGTGAGGTTTGAGTTTGCTATGAGTTGAAGGAAGTTACTATTGTTTATGAGACGATTAAGGATGATTAAAATAAGGTAGATTGGTTAGCCATGGTTGGAATGGCACATGTGCGACAATGATCAGTTCCTTCAATGTGATTAAGTTATGCATGTGGTTTGTGCCGGTGTATGCGAGGCTTGTCGGCCGTCGTAATAGATTTCATATGGGAGCATTCGAGTGCTATGGCCTGTCAGGTGTAGGCGGATCCCGGAAGGTTTATGGTGGTTCAGACCACTACTTAAGGATTTGCATGTTGGGTGATTGTTAGAATTCACTTGAATGTTGTTATTATTCTCTTGAATTGAGGTAAGTAGGAGGTTTCTATATGATGAGGTGTTTCCCCTATTAGTGGTTCAGGAGTTATGATGGAATTCTTGCGCAATCTCATATTGGCATGTTAGGTGCAGTAAATAGTGTGTAACTGGGAGTAAGAATCGAGATTGCGGTTCGGTGTTAAGAAGGATGTCATGAGATCGGATGAGCAAGAAAAAGTGATTTGAAAGTTCGGAGCAAGCTGGTGTTATCTTCAGTGCCACCTGAGATCGATATTCGGTGGAAGAGGTTTTGCATCCGAGTTATGGGTTCTTGATTTGTTTTACAACGTTAGTGTGGCCAGTGGTGGATGTGCAGACTTGTTACCTCGTGGAAGGTCGTGGGAGCGTGACCACGGGAAGATTGTATAAGTGTGACATGTGGTCACCTGATTGGTTGAAGATTTAGACCAAGTATAAGGAAGTGCAATATTGCTTATTTGAGGATTTATGCCTGGAAGGCATTCGGTTCGTTCAGTTGTGGATTGCGGGGTGTTTGCCTCAGCTATGATGGTCGTTCTTGCGTATTATGAGAGGAAGTGGGTTAATATGGACCCAGGTAAATCTATTAGCCTAGTTCGGTGCGAGCAAGATAGACTCGATGTTTGTGGATGGATTTAGATATGATTATGGGCTCCGTCTGAGTCAGGATTGTGCCGTGTGAGTTGTAAAACGGCTTGATAATTTCTTATGTGTTGAGATTTCCGCGTAGTGATGATGTTATGTGAGCAGGAGGGCTCTTGAGATTTCAGAGTATATATATATCGCACCTCAGTTGTGCTTAATTTTTGTAGCATATGGCTGTATCAGTCTCCCCAGGACGATATTGTGTACTTAGCGTGCTTGTGACCGATGTTCGATATTTTGTGGTAATGAGCAAATTAGCTCGGTGTGTATCTTCTTATGTAAATTTTATGTGTGGACCGGGTGGCACGTCGCCACGGGTATGCTATTTGAATCAGGTTGCATGCCGCATCAGTGTGATGTTGAGTATAGTTCCCTATATCTGTTTTCCTGTGTTTTACTCCTTGTATTCTGAGGTAAGTTCATATTATTTGCGTGAGTTGAGTAGTCCCTTCCTGAGTCATTTCTTTATGTATTTTGTTCGAGTTGTGGCCTATTGGCGCATTGTGGCATCGTGTGGGATTGTTGGTCATGTCTAAGATGATTTGTGTCTGAACAGTTCATACTGGGTGAGACAAGATTATTGGATCAAGGATCAGCGCGATAAGATTATGCGGAATATATTAAAGGACAATTACCATTATTTGGTTCGTAATGAGATGATGATCTAAGTAAAAAAGGAGAGATTCAATGTTTGGTTAACTCTGCAATTGGTTAGAAATCTCTACACACTTCCTCCGTTGTGGTGGTTTCGCCAGCATTATAATAGGATGTATATCATAAGGTTCATTGGGAGCATCAGATTTGTGAAATTTTGGCTATTAAGGTTCAAGGAGTGTCATTGTGATCAGATGATGTGATGTTTTAGACTTCAATACCACACAAGAAGATATGTTACTTTGTGTGGTACCTAATTTTCGAGTGCTGTCTCAGTAGAAGAACCCGGTTCTTCTTGGTGTTCCAACTACTACTGTTGCGGAATAATAAAAATCAGTAAAGTAAAAAAACAGAGATTTTTACGTGAAAAATACCTGGCTTAAAAGGTGAACAAACCACGACCTACTCCTCAGTAGGATTTGCTCAAACTCTTTACTAAAACTCTGAGCCAAATGGACTTACAAAATAAACTCTTTTGTAATCCTAGGACTAACTCTAATCCCTTTGTAATAACTATCCCCTAGCTAATTTCTGCACACCTCAAGTTAACTCTAACTTGAACAATACGTACCTATTACAATTGGTCCTACGAAAGCTGACAGATACTATATTAAAACTCCTACTACAATCAACTAGAATCAATAATCAATCAGATGGAACTGGTTCTTCTAGTTGAACTGTAGCCTTTGGATCACACAACGGTTCTGCTAGAAAAATAACTCTGGGAACTTTGCTTTCAGACTTTGATTCACTTCAGCTTTTGTGCGTGTGGAATTCCAGCAGAAATACATCAAATATTTATAGAGTCAGTTGTTGAGCTTGTCTTTGAATTCTAGTCCAACTCTACCTGGGTGAACATAATTCATACCAAACTCAACTTCCTTTATTTTATTACTTTCCTTGCTGAATTCGACTTCAATCAACTCATCAGTTTGCAACCTTTTCGCATTAGGAGACAATTTCTTGGTTCATTGATATTCATATTCACAAACATCTCCTAAGCATATACGGTTCATGTTCCAGCTACTTAGTTCAAGATGTGTGCTGTGATGGACCTGGTTCAACTGGTCAGCCATTTGTCAAACTTCAAAACTATGCAGTGCCATGGGTCAACAAATTCCCCCTTTTTGATGATGACAAACTCGGTGCTTAATCCTGTATACACTTCAACCACTTTGTATGGTTTTAAGCATTAATCATAGAGAATCCAGGTTCATTAGGTTATAATATCACTTTGAAAAAACATTTTGAAAAGAAATTCAGCACATATCTTCCCCCTTTTGGCATCATGAAAAAGTTTGCAAAATGATATACTTACCAGTTTTATTAATTATTACTAATGGCCATTGAGGCAACTGCAGGTGCAAAGCATGGTTAATCAAAACAAGAAGCCAATAAATGTTAGCTAACTAAGAAATTGAGACAAGTCAATAACTAGAAGCAAAATTTATTGATTAGTAACGATAATCAACCACCATACAGAAAAACAAAAACAACCCAACCATGAGCAAAAAAAAAAAAAGAGTAAAAGGAACTAAAACTGAATAACTGGTCTAAAGAGGGGTTATGGAAGCTCTGAAAAGCCTAAGGATGGGAAGGTGCAGAGGAGTTTGTGGTCTTGGATTGTAGGAGAGACAACATCTGCTGAAGAACACCCTCGTTCTTTTCTTTCTCCTTTGCTAATTCATCCCTAAGAGCATCCCGCTCAGCTTCAACCTCAATCACACGAGACTTCAAACGAAGGATCTCCATATCCTTAATCTCGTTTTCCTGCACCAGAGTTCTAACTTTGCTGTTGACTGGTTTCTTCCTAGATGAACCAGGTTCATCCACAAGAACATTGATATTGTAGTCACATGTAAGCAAAGTTTCCTTCCCAAAATAGTCTTTTGGTAGTAGCCATCTCAGCCTTCTTTACTGGAACCCCAAAATATGCAAGCACTTCTGTCAGAATGAAGCCATAAGGAATTGTGTGTGCTTTGGTTCCATTCACCACTCTATCAAAGAGTTGGATGATGAAAGCCGACCAGTTAATTTGCTTTCCCCTGTACAAGCATTCCATCAAGGTAAGATCCATATAATTTTCCATGTGCCTTCTTTCTTGTCTAGGCAGTAGGAACTTGATGACGAACTCAAAGAGTAGCTTGTGCTCTGGCTTCATTTCACTCTTGCAAACCGGCCTGGGTTCAATATCCTTCTCACTATCACTAAAGAACCTAGTGATGTTGATTGATGAGGCCATCCCATCTAGACAAGGCCATCTCTACCTTGTGTAGTCCTCATAGCCCTCAGCTGGTATGTTCAGAATAACACCCAGTTCTTTAACATCAAAGGAAACTTCAATTTCTTTGACAATAGAGGTGACCCTGCCTTCCTTGACAATGGTATTCCCCATAAATTCTACCAACTCAGCTCTTGCCAGCCTGCCTTCCATGCGAAGGACCAGGTCCTTCCAGCCTTGCACCTCTAGAGTTTCCATCAGATGTTGCATTCCAGGCTCCTCTAAATCCTTCACAAGCTTACCCTTCAGTATTGTTCTTTTCCCAACCATGGTAACTCTGTCAGTCACCTCTCCTATTTCCTTCTCCTCCTCTCCACTCCAGTCTGCATCATCATCCTCAACAATTTTTGCTTTCTTTGGCTTGGCCCTGGTCTTCTTAATAGATCTTGTTGGTGTGACGACATTCTAGCTGACTTCTCTGAAGAAGCCTTAGCCTTTGTGGGTTTTGGTGTCTCAGCCACACCTGGAGCAGGCTGCTCCTCTTGGACCAGGTCCAACCCAGTCTCTTCAATCTCAATAGCCTCAACATGCTCTCCAACTTTTGCTTTTCCTTTTGCTGCCCTTTTCTTCTTGCTCTCCTTCAGAGCCTTTTATAATTTCTCTTCTTCTTCTCTCACACTGCTACGAGTAGCTCTTACTTTTGGAGCAGGAACATCAATAACTTCAGAAAATTTTATTTTCTTTGAAGGAACTGGGTGAGTTGCCTTCTTGGGTTTCTGACTCCTTCTTCTCTTGGGGTTATAAGATTCCCCCAGTTTCTTCAACCTTTCAGCCAATGTTTCTTCCCCTGATGAACCAGGTTCATCTGTTCCTTTCTTCAGACTTGCAAGACCTGCTGCAGCTTCCTCAACTATGCTTCCCCTTAAATCAGTGACGTTTTCTCCAACAGTTTCAGGAATAGGACCACAGATAACCACCGTGGTACCATCCTCCCTAGATCCCCTCACATATTCTTTCCCTCTCTCTCAAGAATTATTTCTTTTCTCCCACCCTTCTTCCGTCCAGGTATTTCAACATCAATAACAAACCCAACCATCACGAGTCTTTTATCAGCAGAAGTAAATTCAGAATCGATTTCAAGATTACCTTTTTCAGAACTGGTTGAACCAGGTGTGTCTTCCTCATTAGCTGATTTAAAGGATTCACTGGATGAATCTGACTTAGTACCTTTGTATGCTTTAATAAGATCCTCCAAGAATTTTTCCCTAGCCCCAGAAGCAACAGATTTCCGGGCAAGAACTTTAACACGACGATTCTTGGGGGCAGGAGTAGGGTTTGGAGTGGGTTCAGGAATGGGTGTATTTTCAGGGGATGATGTAATTTTTGGTGATTCAAAACTGTAAACGGATGGAGAATTGGAGACAGATTCAGAATGTCCTCCATCGTAATCACGATTAGGTGAGGAATTAGACGAAGAAGCTGGTGGTGGCGAAGACATTTTTATGTATTGTTAGGAGGAAAGAACGAGTTGCAAGTTTTGGGTTGTGTAGTATGAGTTGAACTTGGTTTGAAGGTAGCTTTATGAATAGAGGAGTAATAATTGCCTTTTATAAGATATGGATATTAATTTTATAACGGGTAAAATTTTTATTCAAGTGGAAGTCTAATAGTTGTAGGAGTGTCATTGATTTGACGGTTGAGAGTTCCCTATTTCTAGTCTAATTGAGTATTGATGTGACTCCTTGGAACGTGTTCATTTATGGATTAGTACAAAGACTTAGGAATGAACCAAGTATAGATAGAATCCTGCTCATGTGTGACTGTAATTGAATTAATATATGGAGAAGAGTACGTACCTTGTCAGTCAGATGAATCAGCATAGATGAACCAGGTTCATCCTGTTAGAAATCTTTAAATTGCCTCAATTTACAAAGATAGATAAATATTATTAGTATCCAGGGAATCATATTAATACATGGCACAAGAGTATGGAAATAAAGATATGATGCTGAGCAGTTATTAATCTGATTAAGTACCTAATTAAAATTTTCTAGCAAAAAAAAATTCATTTATATAATTTTTTTTTTCAATCAGGTGATATTAAACATCCCTAATTCCAGCATGTTTCTCTCAAAATGCTCCCTACTAAGTACTTTAGTGAATATATCAGCAATTTGATGATAAGTAGCACAAATTCGATTGAGATCATTCCTTTTTTATAGTTATCCCTTAGGAAATGGTATCTAACATCTATGTTCTTAGTCCTTTTGTGATGAATCGGGTTCTTCGTCATACTAATAGCACTAGTGTTATCACAAAAATAGGAATGCATCCCACATCAATACCAAAGTCCATGAGTTGTTGTTTGATCCATAACAACTGGGCACAACATGAGGCTGTAGCCACATATTAAGCCTCAGCAGTAGACAAGGCTACTGAATTTTGTTTCTTGGTAGCCCAAGACACAAGGCATGAACCCAGAAAGTGAGCCATACCTGAAGTACTTTTCCTGTCAACCAGGAATCCTGCATAATCAGCATCAGCATATCCTACAAGGTCGAAATTACTACCTTTAGGATACCAAAGGCACAAATCAGTGGTGCCTTTCAAATATCTCAAAATTCTCTTTACTGCAGTGAGGTGGGACTCCTTTGGATTTGCCTGAAACCTAGCACACAATTCCATGTTGAACACAACATCAGGTCTGCTGGCAGTGAGATACAATAANTTAGCATAGCAAATTCCTTGCTCAATTTTTCAGAAGTCGCCCCAAATATGATATCATCCACATATATTTGCACAACCAGGAGATCCTTACCCTTTTCCCTTAAGAACAAGGTACTATCAATTTTGCATCGTTTGTACCCATGTTCTATCAGGAATTTTGATAATCGTTCGTACCATGCTCTTGGTGCCTGTTTGAGACCATATAGAGCTTTCTCGAGTTTGTATACGTGGTCAGGTGACTCCTTGCTTTTAAAACCTGGAGGCTGCTTGAAAAATACATCTTCCTTCAGATAGCCATTTAGAAAGGCACTCTTAACATCCATCTGATGAAGAGTGAATTCCATGTGTGCAGCAAATGCTATAAGAAATCTGATTGCCTCCAATCTTGCCACAGGGGCAAAGGTCTTATCACAGTCAATTCCTTCTTCTTTACTATATCCTTGAACAACTAATCTTGCCTTATTACTTGTAACAGTTCCATCTTCATCGAGCTTGTTCCTGAAGACCCACTTGGTGCCAATTACTGATCTATCTAGTGGCCTGGATACCAAGTGCCATACTTG
>MDKJ01006792.1:0-24036 GCA_005239525.1 Nicotiana knightiana | reverse complement strand
ATATATATATATATATTCTACATGAGCCTTGTTATCTTATTTTAAATTATTTTAAGAAAAATATTTGATACTTAATTCTATTAAATCTAGTGCCAACGCCACTAGACTAAAACACATATGCCACTTGTTTCTCTACGTGTAACTTAAAAGTTAATCTTATCTTCCCCTCAGCTCAAAATTAGAGTTTAACTTTATGGATTTTTCATTTTAGAAAGACGATTTTAAATATTAATAATTAGGTTCTAACTTTACTACTTATATATATTTAATAAATTTTTTAAAAAAATTACTGAATTTACTTGAACCCGTAACTCGACGCCCTTGACTCCAAGTGAGTGACTCTTACTTAGAAGTTAGAACCTTCACACCAAGTCACCAACAAGACTACAAGAGGAAATATACATATACATATATAGAAACTTTTGCAGTTAGCGAGGGAATGTATGTTGTACAAAAGTCCAAATAAAGCAATACTTTAAATAGTAAACGTACTATGATCAAGTGGCACTTCAAAAGTTTTAGCTATGATTAATTATTATCTCAACTTTCTGCGGAGAAGAATAACAAAGTTGGCAGCTAAGCTTCTGGGAAGCATAGTGTACATGCACGGTTTCTGCTGAATTCAGTAATTTTTATTGGGGCTTTTGCATTTATACCCGCTTTTTAAGTAACGTTTTAATTTATATCCGTTTTGAAAAAAATTACAAGCGTACCCACTTGTCGCATAAACTTCAGGCATACGGGCCTGAAATAGTAAATGCAATCACACAAATTTCAGCATTCTAGACTTTTTCAAGAACTTCAGCAGAAGTGCTGAAGTTACTTAGTTCATTTGTAAAAACTTCAGCACTAAATAAGCTGAAGTTTTGTCCTGGATTAATTAGTTTTGTCATAAAGCATTTTCAAAAACTTTAGCATCTTCTGCTGAAGTTAATTAGTTCATTTGTAAAAACTTCAGCACTCTATAAGCTGAAGTTTTGTCCTGGGTTCATTTGTTTTGTCGTCATTAGCTTTTGAAAAACTTCGGCTGAAGATGTTGAAGTTATTTAGTTTAGTTTCAAAAACTTCAGCATCTTTTGCTGAAGTTAATTGGTTCATTTGTAAAAATTTCAGCACTCTATATGCTGAAGCTTTGTCCTGGATTCATTCGTTTTGTCGTCATTAGCTTTTTGAAAAATTTCGACAGAAGATGCTGAAGTTATTTAGTTAAGTTGTAAAAACTTCAGCACTAAATAAGCTGAAGTTTAGTTTTACAATAAAGCTTTTTCAAAAACTTCAGCAGAAGATGCTGAAGTTATTTAGTTAAGTTGTAAAAACTTCAGCACTAAATAAGCTGAAGTTTAGTTTTACAATAAAGCTTTTTCAAAAACTTCAGCAGAAGATGCTGAAGTTATTTAGTTAAGTTGTAAAAACTTCAGCACTAAATAAGCTGAAGTTTAGTTTTACAATAAAGCTTTTTCAAAAACTTCAGCAGAAGATGCTGAAGTTATTTAGTTAAGTTGTAAAAACTTCAGCACTAAATAAGCTGAAGTTTAGTTTTACAATAAAGCTTTTTCAAAAACTTCAGCAGAAGATGCTGAAGTTATTTAGTTAATTTGTAAAAAGTTCAGCACTAAATAAGCTGAAGTTTTGCACAGGTATTAGGAAGGCGGCGCCTGAAGTTGTAAAAATTAGGATATAGATTAAATAATTTTAAAAATATGGGTATAGGTTAAATGGGGGTGCCCCGTGCAATTTCTACGCTTTTACTTAAACATTGTACCTAATTTTTTTTATTTGGCTTCTATTGACTTGATTGCCTTGTGGAACGTAAATCATCACCGTTTTTTATTGAGACTCAAAGTCGAGCCTGCTATAACCCTACAGAGAACGAGTTCCAGATCGAAGACATTTATTTGTATTAAAAAAATGTGTATAAATATAATTTCGAACTCACTAACTAAAAGGAGCTATGAGTTTCGTAACAAGTTCAAAATCCATAGATTTTATATTGACTCTGCGTATGATAGTTTAATAAATTAAAGAGAAAAAGGTCCTTGCACATGTTCGTAGGACTTGCCACTGATATGCTTATTATGATTTTATTTATCGTTCCCCTAACTTTACTTTACGCGTGAACAAACTCATTGCAAACTTTATCCTATTTAATTATTAATAATTCATTTTCCATTAATATATTACTAGCCTCTCATCATCTATTTATGTACTATAAAATATTTTATTTATTACTAGTCTTAAGGTACACGCTTTTTGTGTATACTCCATATTCATGAATACATAACTTTTAAATATTGCATACCCATATTATCTAATGTGTATGAGTTATTAAAAATATTATAGGAAAAATGTAATAAGGCCCTAAAAATAATGAATGTTAATCCCATTTATATAGCTAAAAATGAAAAAGTCATATCCTACATAAACGCTTTGTTCCCACTTATCGAAGTTATTAGTTGTCTTCTTAATCTTTAGATTAATTAGCATATGCTTGATATAAATAAGTGAAATGATATATCATATTGATATCTCTTTATCTCCTCTGAAATTAGATTATATGAACCTAAAGAACAACTGTCAAGTTTTCTTTCCAAGGTTATTTGTCAATTTGAAAAATAAATTTACTAATATGATGAAGTTGAAAAATAATTGAATTGAATTTTTCTTACTCAGTTAATTAGAGCTTAATTATATATTTATTTATTTAATATCAAAATTTTGCTGCCTTTGTTAGTTTTCAAATATAAGTTTGGCCGTTCCATTAATGTTATGCGCATCCTGTTAGGAAATATAACACATAACAATTATATCTTTAGTATTATAATATTATAATAAATTTAAATGATTTTGATATCCTAAATATTAGAAATTTCTGTGCAGTTGTTCAAATAAGTAAAACTTTAATAAGTCAAGTTTTAGTTGACTTCAAAATACTAAATATTAGAAAAAAGATTAAATGACTATTTTGTCTACTATAAATTTTATTTTAAAAAGGTAAAAAAGTCAAACGTCATTTCGTTAAGGACCATCGTGCTTTTAATATAGTATATATTATTATTTTGAAAAGAAAATAGATTGATACTTCTTCTATTTCAAATTATGTGAGACTTTTTATTTTTTAAGATTCAAACTATTTAATTTTAACCGCATATTTGAACACATAATCTTCAAGTTTTTCAGACTAAAATTTATATATTTTAAAATTACATAAAATATATTATAAGTTACATTAATTAAGAATTCAAAATATTTAATAGCATTAAATAATTTATTTGACTCTCGAAATTCAAATAGAAAACCTAAAGCAGTAACCCTGGCCTTATATAATCAGCTAACAAGCTGGCCAAAGCTGGTGGGGAAGAATGGGAATAGACAAACACACACATATCCCCACCAAATCGTGCATAAATATCACTGTAATTTCATCTCAATCTTCTTTTCGATCTTCTATAATTCCTTGGAGGTATTTGTTTATTTTATCATATTCTTTTTTGGCTTTTAGGGTTTGGCCACTATCTAGATCAGAGGTGGAATACTGATGGTACGATCATAGCTGAAGCCAGAGTATAAAGTTTATGGGTTCTAAACTTATCATCGGATCCATAGCTCGTCTAATTAAGTTACTGAGTTTGTAATAATACAAATATAATAAATTTCTTAATACGAATATAAAATTTAAGTAAAAATTACTGTGCTCGAACTTAATACTCTAGCTCTGTCCCGGGTACTACTGCTCATTCCGAAGCTATTAGTGTTTGTAATGTTTAATAAACCTTATAAGAAAGGCCAAAATCTTGCTCCCAATCCTTTCATGAAAAGCAGAGAAGCTCCATAAATCAAAGGCCTCATGCACATGCTTTCCAATGAATTTGCACTCGAGAGGGCCAACTAGTGGTAGGTGCATATGCTGTAGGAAAACAAAAGTATATATTCTGCTATTTTAAATGAATGCAGGTACTTGATGCAGCTGAACTGGGCAACTGATCAACTAGCTAAGGAGAGCGCGAAGAGGAAGTAATTTGATAATATTATTGTATACGGTAAAATTCGAGCATACCCGATTCCACGGGTTCGAGAGTATGTCTCGAGAACGAGTCGGTATCGAAGCAAGTCGGGCTCAGAGAATATGAAGACTAAGGGATCGAGATCAGGCTAAATCGATACCACAGTAACATAATCACGAGATATTCGCGATCGACCACCAATCTCAGCGAGAATCTCGGAACCGATAGAACCATTAACGATTAATGGTATCAATCGTGTATTTTACTTCCGAAATTAGAGTCATACCTTACTTAGGATTCTTCTACTATATAAAGAGGAATCCTGTTCATTTTGAGGAGGATTCATCATTATTATCATCATACGCACTTACCACTTACAATATTACTGCACATTACAAAGCACTATGCTCTTTTATTCTCTCTTAACTCTTTATAGTTCTTATTGTTCATATTACTATTGCTGCTCTTACTGCTCTTCACACTTGATCTCGAGTCTAATCCATATCGGGGTCGATAACTTGTAATTACACGGGTTTGATCCATTTAAATTGTTTAATTCCTTTATTTATTTAGCTATTTATCAATTGACATTGAATTAGATCACATATCCTTATAACCACATTACATGTTTAATTGTTACTCGTATTTCTAGGTAAACAGTTTGGCGCCCACCATGGGCTTAAGGATAATAGTGATTGTTCAGTGTTAATTCAGGTATAACACACTATTTTACGCTTGTTTCTTGTCAAGAATTTTGTTTTCAGGATAAATCATGTCAAACTCACAAACCATAGCTACACATGGTGACAACTGCCTCGGACTCCAGGGGGAGAATGAGAATGTTATCGCTCGGGGAATTGAGGTTCCACAGGCTGACCTTGGAGGAGCACCGCCCGCCAACCTGGTCGATATCGGTTCACATATTGCTTTGAATGCCGATTTAGGCGGGGACTCCGATGGGAGCATACGCAGGGAGGTTCGAACTAACGGTCTAGGTACTCAGGGCAGAGGAGACGAAGGTGTTAGTCTCCAAGTTGTATTTGAAATGATGCAAGCCCAACAGAACGCCATTGCCCAGCTGCAAAATCAACACGTGGCTCAGAATAGGGTCGAACAAGAGGCTACTCGTTGTACCGAGCTAGTTCCTGAAAGGTCGGGTGATAATACTTCAACAACTAACCCTGCTATAATGAGAATGCTCGAGGAGCTTACTAAGAGAATAGAATCGGGAGAAAAGAAAATCGAGGCCAACGACAAGAAGGTGAAAACCTGTAACTCTCGAGTTGATCAGATTCCAGGGCACCACCGATCCTAAAGGGAATGGGATACAAAAACATTATGCAAAAACCATTACCTCCAAGTGCGGCTCCGAAGCCCATACCGAAGAAGTTCAGGATGCCCGATATACCAAAATACAATGGGACCTCAGACCCTAACGAGCACGTTACCTCTTACACGTGTGCTATCAAAGGAAATGATTTGGAAGATGATGAAATCGAGTCAGTATTACTAAAGAAATTCGGGGAGATCCTGTCGAAGAGAGCTATGATTTGGTATCACAACTTGCCACCAAACTCTTTTGATTCGTTCTCCATGTTGGAATATTCATTTGTAAAGGCAGATGCTGGAGTTATAAAAGTTGCAACGAGAAAATCGGACCTCTTCAAGGTGAAGCAGAGGGATAACGAGATGCTATGAGAGTTTGTATCTCGATTCCAAATGGAACGTATGGAGTTGCCACCGGTTACCGACGAATGGGCTGTTCAGGCTTTCACCCAGGGATTAAACGAGCGGAGTTCGATCGCATCACGCCAACTGAAGAAAATTTTGATAGAGTACCTGACTGTGACTTGGGAAGATGTTCACAACCGATATCAATAGAAAATTATAGTCGAGGACAATCAACTGGGAGCCCCCTCAAGTTTAGTGCATCCTAATCAGTCGACGGGTAAAAACCAAAGAGATGTTGACAGAGAATCGAGGCCAAATAAATAATGGTATCATCCGTACATTTCAAATAAGAGGAATAACCATACAGGACGTAATTCCACCCGAAACGATCGGAGGGGTGACCGAGGATAAAATTCCCGGGGACTCATGAGCAAAACTGGATTCGACAAATATGCGAATCCTGCAGAAGCACCTCGATTATCGAAATACAATTTTACTGTCGATGCCTCGGGTATCATAACGGCCATAGGAAGGATTAAAGACACCAGGTGGTCCAGACCTATACAAACTGATCCATCTCAAATGAATCCAAACCTAATGTGTAAGTATCATGGCACGTATGACCATATGACCAAAGACTGCAGACAGTTGAGAGAGGAAGTAGCTCGACTATTCAACGAAGGTCACCTCCGAGAATTCCTCAGTGATAGAGCAAACAATCACTTTAGGGAAAGAGATGCCAACTGAAAGAACGAGCAAGAAGAAGCTCACATATTATCCACATGATCGTCGGCGGGGTCGACGTCCCACAAGGACCTATATTCAAACGCACCAAATTATCGATCACAAGGGAGAAACAAACTCGAGACTATGTGGCCGAAGACACCCTTTCGTTCAACGACGAAGAAGAAGACATCTCACAGCCGCACAATGACGTCCTGGTAATTTCTATTTTGATAAATAAAATTCAAGTTACACGTTTTCTCGTGGATCCAGGTAGCTCAGCAAACATAATCAGATCGAGGGTCATAGAGTAGCTCGGATTGCTAAACCAGATTGTACCTGCATCATGAGTCCTAAACGACTTCAACATGGCTAGTGAAACAGCAAAGGGAGAAATAATCTTGCCAGTACGTGTTCGGGACCATCTAAGACATAAAATTTTATGTCATCGAAGGCGACATGAGGTATAATGCACTGCTCGGAAGGCCATGGATCCACAACATGAGAGAAGTATCATCGACTTCAGAAAAGGAGATGGGGAACATCATGCAGTAAAGGAGATGTTTGCAGTCGCTGAGGTGACACCGATACCAACACCTTCAACTTCAAAAAAGTCGAGCACCAAAGATAAGCAAGAGTCCAAATAGAAATCACCGTCCCCAGCCTCGACCGAATCAGATAAGCAAGTAATCGAAGATAATGAAGAGGATTTTCTCACTCCTCGAACTTTCGTTGTTCCTAAAGAATCGGATGCAACCAAATCGACGGTTAAAGAGATGGAACATGTGATATTCATCGAGTATCTACCCGAACACAAGGTATACGTGGGAACGAGTTTAACCTCCGAACTCAAGAAAAAAACTCATTCAATTTATTATTGATAACATGGATTGCTTTGCATGGTCTCATTTAGACATGATAGGAATCCCACCCCATATTACAACCTATCGGTTGAGCCTGGATCCCAAGTTCAAACCAATAAAGCAAGAGAGAAGGCCTCAGTCCGAAGTAAAGCATGCTTTCATAAAGGAAGAGGTAACTAAACTTCTTAAAATAGGATTCAGGAAGTCAAATATCCCGAGTGATTAGCCAACGTAGTCGTAGTCCCCAAAAAGGGGAACAAACTTAGAATGTGTGTAGATTATAAGGACCTGAATAAAGCATGTCCGAAAGACTCTTTTCCTTTGCCTAACATCGATCGAATGATCGATGCTACGGCTGGACACGAGATACTTACTTTTCTCGACACCTATTCTGGGTACAACCAAATCCAGATGGACCAAGAAGACCAGGAAAAAATGTCTTTTATCACTAAGTATGGAACTTACTGCTATAATGTAATGCCCTTCGGGCAAAAATACGGGCGCTACATATCAACGCCTAGTTAACAAGATGTTCGAAGAATAGATAGGAAAATCAATGGAAGTTTACATTGATGATATTTTAGTTAAGTCCCTGTGCGCAAAGGACTATTTGACTCATTTGTAGGAGACATTCGAAATCTTGAGGAAATACGACATGAAGCTTAACCCCGAAAAGTATGCTTTTTGGGTCCGCTCGGGAAATACCTCGGCTTCATGGTGTCAAATCAGGGAATTGAGATCAATCTCGGTAAGATCAAGGCCATCGAGGACATCTCCATCATGGATAATGTAAAAGTCGTTCAGAGGCTAACCGGACGGATAGCTGCCTAAGGCCGGTTCATATCGAGGTCGTCAGATCGGAGCCACAGTTTCTTTTCCTTACTTAAAAAGAAAAATGATTCACATTGACTCTGGAATGTCAGCAAGCATTGGAGGAGTTGAAACGGTACCTATCGAGCCCACCTTTGCTCCACACCCCAAAGGTAGATGGGAAGCTATACCTATACTTGGCAGTGTCTAAGATAGAGGTAAGTGGAGTATTAGTTCGAGAAGAAAAAGGTACGTAGTTTCCAGTTTACTACGTGAGTCGAACCTTAAGAGATGCTGAAACTAGGTATTCACACCTAGAAAAATTGGCACTTGCATTAATAAGTGCATCTAGAAAACTAAAACCGTATTTTCAGTGTCATCCTATATGTGTTATTACCACATATACCCTTCAAAATATATTGCACAAGCCCGAGTTATCGGGCTGATTGGCCAAATGGTCCGTCGAACTTGGCGGATACGATATTTGGCGGGTACGATATTGAATATCAACCCCGAATGTCCATCAAGTCTCAAATATTAGCAAACTTCGTGGCAAACTTTTCGCCAACCCTCGTACCCGAAGTAGTAAAGGAACTTATGCTAAAATCAGGTACAACATCGGGGGTATGGATCCTTTTCATGGATGGAGCCTCGAATGCGAAAAGGTCCGGGCTTGGTATTGTTTTTGAAATCGCCTACGGGCAATGTTATTGGAAAATCGATTAAAACTGCCAAACTGACTAACAACGAGGCCGAGTATGAGGCTATAATTCCAGGTCTCGAACTAGCTAAAAGCTTGGGAGCGGAAGTCATCGAAGCTAAATGTGACTCCCTACTGGTAGTTAAACAGGTAAACGGAACCTTCGAAGTTCGAGAAGACAGGATGCAGAGGTACTTAGAAAAATTGCAGGTCACTTTGCACCGTTTCAAAGAGTGGACTCTACAACATGTACCTCGAGAACAAAATACTAAGGCCGATGCACTTGCCAACTTGGGATCGTCGGTCGACGAAGACGAAGTCAGCTCGGAGACTGTCGTCCAACTCTCAAGATCTGTAATCGAGGAAGGGCACACCGAAATCAATTCTACAAGCTTAACCTGGGATTGGAGGAACAAATACACTGAATATTCGAAGAGCGGGAAGCTACCGTTAGATCCTAAGGAATCGAGGACCTTACAAACTAAAGCCACTCGGTTTGCATTAGACGAAGACGTAACATTATACAGAGGGACGTTTGATGGTCCATTGGCACTATGCTTGGGGCCGGGAGATATTGACTATGTTTTGTGAGAAATCCACGAAGGCACTTTTGAAAACCATTCTGGCGCCGAGTAACTAGTTCGAAAGGTCATCAGGGCAAGATACTATTGGGATAGCATGGAGAAAGACTCTAAGGAGTTCGTTTGAAGATGCGACAAATGTCAAAGGTTTGCACCAATGATTCACCAGCCCGGTGAACAGCTTCACTCGGTCATGTCCCTATGACCATTCATGAAATGGGGAATGGATATCATCAGTCCTCTACCTTCGCCCCATGTAAAGCTAAATTTATATTATTTATGACTGACTATTTCTCTAAATGGGTTGAAGCACAGACCTTCAAGAAAGTCAGAGAAAAAGAAGTGATCGACTTCATATAGGATCACATTGCATGTCGATTAGGGATACCTACAGAGATAGTGTGTGATAATGGAAAACAATTCATCGGCAGTAAAGTGATGAAATTCCTCGAAGATCACAAAATAAAAAGGATACTATTGACGCCATATCACCCAAGTGGAAACGGACAGGCCGAATCAAAAAATAAAACTATCATCCAAAACTTGAAGAAAAGGTTAAACGAAGCCAAAAGGAAGTGGAGAGAAAAATTTCCCGAGTTCTATGGGCATATCGGACGACATCGAAGTCCAGTACCGGAGCAACTCCGTTTTCTTTAGTCTATGGCTCCGAAGCCTTAAAAACATGTCGAAGTCGGAGAGCCCAGCGCCAGGTTTCGACATGCAACGGAATAATGGAACCATGAGGAAATGAATACCAGCCTCGAATTGTTAGATGAAAGACGAGAAGCAACACTCTTTCGAATGGCCGCGCAAAAGCAGTGAATCGAGAGGTATTATAACAGAAGAGCCAATCTTCGACACTTCAAAGTCGGGGACTTGGTCTTAAGCAAAATCACCATCAATACTCGAGACCCTAATGAAGGGAAACTGGGTCCTAACTGGAAAGGACCCTATCAAATCCTCGACATAGTCGGGAAAAGATCGTACAAGCTTGGAACAATGGACGGCGAGCCATTGTCGAATAATTGGAACATATCACTCCTCAAGCGATATTATTGCTAAGGTATGGATTTTCTCTTTTTTCATTTACTTAAATATTCGAAACTAACTTGTTGCAGATATCCGGTCCAAGAAATTGAGACCTCAGGTTTCAAAGTACGCGTTGCACTATTTTTCCTTTAGACCGATTTTTATCCCAAATGGGTTTTTCCAGCAAGGTTTTTAACGAGGCAACAACTATGTGCTACCTAGGGATAATTCAATAGTATCCAAGGCTTCTTTGCAATCAACCTCGAATATTGCGGGGCATCACCCTCAGATGTTATATAAATGGGTCTCGATAGGAAGAATTCGAATGAACCGTGTCCATATAGATTAGCCGAGTCCTAACAACAAAACATGTACGCATGTATGACTAATACAAAGAAGAACTCTCTTTTTTCTCAAACATATCGTGTTTGAAATAGAATTTTTATTATATGAGTCATGTGTTTATGATCTATTGTGAAAAACTAAGACTTGCGAAAAATGGCCCAAGGTCCAAGTGCAAGCATACCTCGAACACTCGGGGACTACCTATTCGATATATCTAAGTTCGAAATCATAAGACCTCAAAGAGGTACCCCCGATATACCGGCCAAGGCCATCGCACTCGGGGAGTAATATTTCAAACAAGTTCAAAATGTTATCGGGAAACAAGTCCAAGTGACATACCCGAAGGTTACGGCCATATTAAAGACTACGGTCATATAAAAAGACAATGGCCGAAATAATGCGGCTTGAAGACGTCCGAATCCCACCATAAACTAAAGTCCTTCAAACACTTTGAAAAACCGGTTAAATAAGGCTACCCTCGACAAAGAAAACAAAAAAGGGCTTCGATAAAATCAGCCCTAAAAAAAACTTTAAAGGCTTCGATAATATCAGGCTTCAAAAAAGCCTTAAGAGTTACTAAATTATCTTAACACAAACGAGTTAAGAAAAAATTGGGTTCCGATAGTTGAACCCTCGAAAAACTCAACGGGTACAAAAAACATATGCGAAGGCATAAAGAAATTTTCACTAAGTCTCTTAGCCAAAAAGAGCGAAAAATTATAGCCATTTTTAGAGGTCGAATTGGCCCAACTTAAAGAGCCTAAGGGCCGACCTAAAAGAGCCTAAGGGACGATTTAAAGAGCCTAAGGGCCAATATAAAAAACCTAAAGGCCGATACAATTAGAGTTCGAGACCTCGCTCTCACTCAATTCGAACCCAAGGGTTTGGTTATTACGAGCTTAAATAAATAATTAACTATAGATCGAATATTCACATGAAAGGTGTAACGGTGAGCTCAAAAGCTTAACAATCATTGATAAAAACTTAAGGGACTACCCTATTCTATAAAACTATTAGAGCTTGGATAGCTCATTTACCAGTTCGAAACGAGCCATTCCCGAGATGAGTTCTCAAATAAGTTTCGGACTCGGGGACTTACCTTCATAGCTTGGGGACTCGCCCCTGTAAAAATAAAGAGCCTAAGGGTTTATCCCGATCACAAGTTGAAATGAAGCAATAAAAATCTTTCAGCAAGAACAAGTAAACATACACGGGACATGAAAGAAAAACTCATGAAGGCATCAAACGAAATTTTTTCATTTTTCAGTCGGAGCCTTACAAAAGAAAAATGAAAAAGAAGTTATAATCTAGTTGTGACCGAGGCTAGTCCCCTCAATACCGACATCCTCTCGAGCAGCTTCTTCGGAGGCATCTTCTTCAGCAACCTCACCTTCGTCTTCTCCATTACCGGACATGCCATCATCATCATCATCGGAAGAGACGAGTTGCCTGGCTTAGGCCACGAGCTCTTTTTCCCGAGCAATCTCCTTGGAGAGGTCAACACCTCGAGCATGAATTTCCTCGAGGGTTTCCCTCCGAGATTGGCAATTCACCAAATCGCTGGTCTGCTTCTCTCGATTGGAAGCCTCACTCGGCTGGGTTTGAACAGTTATGGCGTCAACCCGGTACACGGCTATGGATTTGTCTGCCTTGGCTTTAGTCTTTTCGATCTCCGCCTTGGTCTTCCTGAGCCCGGCTTCGAGCTCTTCGACCCTTTTGGCCTGAGCAGAACCTTTTTCTCTAAGGTCCTAGAGTTGGGCCTCCCCCAAAGATAACTTGGACAAAGCTGCTTCCTTTTCAACAGCAAGACGATCCATCCTAGCTTTCCACCGATCGGAGTCGGTCCTAACCTGGCCGACCTCCACCCGAATAAGACCGATCTTCTCCACCTTCTGCTGCAACTGAGACATTGAAGTGTTAGCTTTGACAGTAGAGTCGATTCTATACTATATCAATAAAGCCACAAAGAGTCTTCAGAGCGTTCCTCTCCTTCGAGACCCTATGAAGATTGGCCTCGCATTGACTGAGGTCAGCTCGGAATTTGGCAGAGGCCTATACAAAGAAGAAAAACACAACTTAAATCTATGAGAGAATGACCTTAGAAAAAGGGTGAAGAGAAATAAACTAGCATTTACCTTAGAGAAAAGTCGTTGAGCTTCCGCCATGAGAATCAAAACATCGGTAATGTTGGAGACATCATCGACCCCCACGAAGAAATCCTTAAAAGGATCACCAGCACCAGAGCCTCCGCCAATCTCGAGGGTCTTCAACCTTTGGGCATCACTTATCGCCTCTTCAGAGAAGACCGACATCGAAGGCATTTGACCTATTGTCATGGCCCTGAGCGAATTTCTCGGAGCGCTCTGTCCGATCCTACTGGTCTCAGAATCGGCCCTTCTCGGTGTAGAAGTCAAGGAACGATATGCCATCTCAACCTCAGGAGACTTGGGGTTCACCCTTGAACCTTTTTTCGAAACCTCCTCGATGGGAGGCTTGGCTGTAGCAGGCGGCAGCTCGGAATGCAAGGCAAACTCGATAGTTTTTCTGGGGCGAGCTACCAACGCCGACGTGTCTTCTTCTTCTTCCTCATCTTGGTCCCTCAACGTTTGGACCGCACCCGCTGAGAGCCCGACTATTTTTCTCCTCACCCTTTGAGGTTTGGATTTGGAGACCTCGGATTGCGAGGGATTTTTCCTCTTCTTCTCCTTTTCCGGCCTCAGAATCGAGGACGTAGTTTCGCCGCCTTTGCTCGAAGGCCTCATAATGGAATCTTTGGTCAGGCCTGCATAAACAGAATATCAATAATAGAGAAAAGGAGTAATTTTTTTGGAATACGTAAGAAGGGACCTTACCATGTTTTTTGGTCAGACCTGCATAAACAGAAGATCAATAATGGAGAAAGGGAGTAATTGTTTCGGAATACGCAAGAAGGGACCTTACCATGGTTTTTGGCCTCCCACTTGACTTTAGCCAAATCCCTCCACACTCGTTCAGTACGAGTCGAGGTGGAGGCAAGATCCAATCTTCAAAATCAGGCACCGCCTCGGGCATCCAAGGGTCGGTTGCATGGTCGGAGAAAAATGTTAGACAAGATCGAAAGAGACACAGAACCAAAAGAACAAAAAGTCACTTATGTTTGGCTTTCCACTCCTCGGGAAACGACATCTTTTCTTCTGGTATTATATCACAGGTCCTCACCCGTATGAATCGACTCATCCAACCCCGATTTCTATCTTTGTTGTTGTTCAAGAAAAGGGCTTTCTTTGCTCGGCTGTTAAGTCTGATTAGCCCTCGATAGAGTTGAGGCCTGTATAACCGAATAAGGTCGTCCAATGTGAACTCCAACCCCTCGGCCTCGTTGGAGTAGAAGCGCAACTTGATCATTATGCGCCAAAGGGAGGGGTGAAGCTGACCGAGCGTGACCTCGTACCTCTTGCAGAAGTCGAAGATCATGGGGTCGACTGGATCCAATGTGAAGGGTTAAGTGCAAACACTCAAGAACCCCTTCACATGTGTGGTGATGCTCTCTTCAGGCGTAGTAATTTGCACCACCACCTCTGGACCCCATCTACAGTCCTTCTTCATGGCCTTGACATGGCCTCAGTAATCGAATACATGTACACCGACACATGTTCGCATCGGCTCGGCACCGATGAGGGGTTATCAACCTTAAAATCAGTTTTAAGGATACAGGGGCCAGGTACGTATTCATGGACGGCCGATTTTACCTGCATTTTATCGCCGGCCGGTTGGGAGGAAGAAGATGGAGCTTTATCCTTTTGCGGTATTGTTTTAGAGGTCTTCACCACTTACATATGAGTGGGGAGTAAAAAATAAGGTTTAGAATTGGCGGCTCCGGTGGAACAGGGGTGGTTTAGTAAGCAGCGATGAGAGGAAAGCAAGAAGGATTATGAACTCAAAGGTTAGCGATCAAAGAAAATTAAAGTTTGAATATATTAAGGAGCTGGTATTTATAGGTTAAAAATGGTAGTTCGGTGCCACTAGCAGCCGACCGACGACTGACATGCATTGATGGTTTTTTGGGAACCGAACCGATGGGACGTTTCGGTCACATCCATCGCTTACGTCATGAGGATGACGTCATGGACGAGGTATCGAAGAATCAAGGCTCAAATCATTTCTGATCAATTTATTTTAAGAAATACGGGGACTATCTGTATACAGTAAAATTCAAGCATACCCGATTCTACGGGTTCGAGGGTATGTCTCGAGAACGAGTTGGTATCGAAGAAAGTTCGGGCTTTGGAATCGAGATCAGGCTAAATCGACACCATAGTAACAAAATCACGAGATATCTGTGATTGACCACCAATCTCGGCGAGAATCTCGGAACCGATAGAACCATTAACAGTTAATGGTATCAATTATGTATTTTACTTTCGAAATTAGAGTCATACCTTACTTAGGATTCCTCTACTATATAAAGAGGAATCCTGTTTATTTGTAGAGGAGGATTCATCATTATTATCATCATACGCACTTACCACTTACACCATTACTGCACATTACAAAGCACTCTGCTCTTTTGTTCGCTTTTAACTCTTTATAATTCTTATTGTTCATATTACTATTGTTGCTCTTACTGTTCTTCGCACTTGATCTCGAGTCTAATCCAGATCGGGACCGATAACTTGCAATTACACGGGTTTGATCCATTTAAATCGTTTAATTCCTTTATTTATTTAGCTATTTATCAATTGACATTGAATTAGATTGCATATTCTTATAACCACATTACAAGTTTAATTGTTACTCTTATTTCAAGGTAAACAATTATATATTTAGCAGTTCCTCTCGTGTTTGCATGTGAAGCTTAACTGATAGAGATGATAAGAACAATTTTTTTTTTGCATATATAGCTACTTTGCAGGAGTCTCCAATATGATCCGCTCAAACCCCTTGAGTTGTAATGATGCGGTTTAGTCATATATAACATGTGAGATATGCATGTTGGTTTATCGATTTAACTTATATATACTAACAATGTATGGAATTTTTATATTATACTATATTTTAATCTATTACTGCAGTATTTTTGAAGTTGCTAATCTTATTTTGTAAGGATATTTACTTTTAATTATTTTCCGGTGGATCTCATATATCATGTCACGCAAACGATATAATTATCCATACAAATTGGGATTAGTAATCTTAAAATAAGGCAATTTATCTACGAATGGTAAAAATTATTATACCGGTATATTTTTTGAATTCAAATTCCAAATCTTTAATTTAGGATGAAGAAGTTGTATTAATTCCTATTTGTCTATGGTAAGAGATTTTTTTTGGTGTTTGTTTTAGGAAAATTCTAAGAAGTAGAGTGGATAAAGAAATAAAGTGGGGTCAATCTACATGACATCAATAACGTGGTGTAAACCATGGGGTTTTCAGCTGGCAGGAATGGGCTTTTTTTGTGGCTAAAACGACCTTAGCACTTAGCAGTCAAGTTATGAGTACCCTCAAGAAGGACATTTTAGGCTAGCCCCCTATCTTATAGTGTGGGGACTGCAATACAAAATTTAATTTTTGTGCACTGACAGTAAATAATTTTGTAACATCATCAAATTTATTGGTGTTAAAAAAATACCGAATTATTTAAAAGATAATTATAAGTAATCCTTTGACGACGGATTTATTTGAATTCAGCACTTCAAGTGTAGAACATAAATTTATGTGTAAACTTTTACTACAATTATAACATAAAGTAGATACGAACCCACAGGTTACTTTAAAAATATAATGAGTTGAACTCATAAAATTTAAATTTTGTATCCGGCTCTACAAGTAATTGTCAATTGTAAGTACAAATAATTACCTATAAAATAAGGCATGTAACATAAGAAAAGACACGCAATAACTTGATATAACCGGTTAAACTAAGAATAGTATAAGGGTTATTTAGATACTAGTAGTGTATATAAGTTAATCCGACTTAACTAAAAATCCCCCAATTTATATACATGAACATCCTCGCTATATCCCAGTCAGCTTCCTCCAACGCTGGCTAAGTTTGACCTTAAAACACCCATAATTGGGGAAAGAAGTGTAAAGGAAGAAAGAGAATAAGAGAAGAGTTAACTCCCCTTTTAATCACAGGCGAATCGAAGTTACTGAATTCGATCAAATCCGCGTCAAAACTCCCGACCGTCTAATATAAAAATCTAGTTAAAGTTTAGTAGGAACCAATAGTTTATTTATCAATTAGTTACTCAAATAAAATAATAGTTGGCAAAATCTAGCTTATGATTATATTTGAGAATGACCCCTTGAAAGGCATTAAATTCTCACCTTCTATCACATGCCCCTTTCATATGTCTCACTACCAACACTTCTATTTAAACTCCTTATTTCTCAACTTCAAATACAAACTTACAAAAAACCAACTTCCTCTTCTTTCAATATCTTCACACACCACCATTGCTCAATAAAAATCAAGAATAGCGAAAATAGGTTCGTGTTCTGCTTCCAAAGTACGTCGTCAACTATTTCACTCCACCATTGAGTAATAAAAAATCAAGAATAGCAAAAATAGGTTCGTGTTCTGCTTCCAAAGTCAGTCGTCGACTTTTTCACAATAGATCAGCAAACATGGTTAATTTCAACGATCAAGATTTCTTTTCTAGTAAATGTGTATGGGTAAATGGCCCTGTTATTGTAGGTGCAGGTCCATCAGGACTAGCTGTGGGTGCTTGTTTAAAAGAACAAGGAATTCCTTGTATTATCTTGGAAAAATCTGATTGCATTGCATCATTATGGCAGAAAAAAACTTATGATAGATTAAAACTACACCTCCCTAAACAATTCTGTCAATTACCCAAATTCCCATTTCCACAACACTACCCTGAGTACCCCACAAAGAAACAATTCATTGAATATCTTGAATCATATGCTAGAAAATTCAACATCAATCCAAGATTCAATGAGTGTGTTAAATTTGCAAAATATGATGAATCTTGCAAATTGTGGAAGGTGAAAACTATTTCTCCAAATGGTTTAGAAGTTGAATATATTTGTCAGTGGCTTGTTGTGGCTACAGGAGAAAATGCTGAGAAAGTTGTGCCTAATATTGAAGGTTTAAAAGAATTTGGAGGTGAAGTGATTCATGCTTGTGATTATAAGTCTGGTGAGAAGTATTTTGGGAAAAAAGTTCTTGTTGTTGGATGTGGAAATTCTGGAATGGAAGTTTCTCTTGATCTTTGTAACCACAATGCTCAACCATCAATAGTTTGTCGTAGCTCGGTAAGTAATCAAAACATAACTGATAGTATAAAGAATTTTATAATATACTAATCTTACTTTTTATGGACAGTTACTTGTAGCTATCTTTCAGCTGACCTGATATACACAAAAAGATAATTACACGTAGTTGTTAATAACAAAATAAGGCAGATTATCTGTTACATCGAGTTGAAATACGCTATAAGTGTAAAAGTTCTTTATACTGTCGGCATATAAAGTTAAATCTTTCTTGAATTTGGTTCTAGCAAAAAAAGAAACTACTTATAAAGTTTGGTTCTAATGGAGTTCTGCTTTGTTTTCAGGTTCATGTATTGCCAAGGGAAATCTTTGGGAAATCAACATTTGAGCTAGCTATGTTTATGATGAAATGGCTACCACTTTGGCTAGTTGACAAGACTATACTCATTTTGACATGGTTTATTCTTGGGAATATTGAAAAATATGGACTAAAAAGGCCATCAATTGGTCCTTTGGAACTCAAAAACACACAAGGGAAAACTCCTGTTTTGGACATTGGTACATTGGAAAAAATTAGATCAAGAAAAATTAATGTTGTCCCTGGAATCAAGAGGTTTTCATGTGGTACTGTTGAACTTGTCAATAGTGAAAAACTTGAAATTGATTCTGTTGTTCTTGCAACTGGTTATTGCAGCAATGTCCCTTATTGGCTACAGGTGAGAAAATGTTCTACTCCTTCTTATCAAATTTTTGGATTTTTTAAAAAAATTTGGTTTAATACCTAAATTAACGTTCGTACTTGTACGGATATTTAGTGCGGGCCCTTTATCTCGAGGGGTTGTCAGACAGACTCCTTAACTCGGTCAAACCACAACTTTTCATCAATAAGACCGAGTTATGGTGTCTGTTTGAGAAACCGTGAGTACAGTGGTCAGCCTTAGACAACCGCGCACGTACATGTGTCAAATTTGGGAAGAAAAAAAGAAATTTTATGGAATATTTTTGAATAGTGGACTAATGTTGTTTTGTTATGTTTGGTATAGGAAAGTGAATTTTTTTCCAATAATGGATTCCCAAAAGCCCCATTTCCAAATAGTTGGAAAGGAAAATCTGGACTATATGCAGTTGGTTTCACGAGGAGAGGGCTAGCTGGTGCTTCTGCTGATGCTATTAGAATTGCACAAGATATTGGCAAAGTTTACAAACAAGATCTTAAGCAAAAAAAGCAAAAATTTCCCACACATAGAGGATGCATCTCTACCTTTTGATTCAATCGAAACGATATACGTGGCAACTCGGTGCACAAGACATCCGGTATTCATGCTGCAGCATCCGTGTAAGGGCCATACTCCAAGAAATATGATATAAATAGCCTATCCTAATACAAACATTAGTGACTACTTTCACGACTCGAACCAGTGAAAAAAGTGTAATTAGCACTCTCCACAAAAAGTCCAAGTTTTGGTACAGTTTGGGCGTTTTGTATTGGAATTTGGAAGTAGCAATCGGTCCAGTGGAAAGTTCGGTCCTACATAAGTTATCGGATCCTATATATATATATATATATACACCCTTTGTACATATTTGTTTTTGTACAATTACTACTAATAGTTAATCAAATGACAAATATATTCTTTTATTGTTAAAAGTATTCTTTGTACGATTGTTCTGAATTTCATGTTTATTGTTTAATAAAAGTACTGATTTGACCACAAGTTACGGTGAGATACACTACATAAACCTCAAATAGACACAAAAATAACCATTCTCATTCATATTGGTGTAGCTTTTAATGAAAACTGAGAAAAATTTTACGAGAAAATGACTCCTAAATTTGCCCTTTCTATGTTCAAAGCACCGAGGGGTCGTTTGGTAGGATATATTGGGAAAATAATATATATACTAATTTTGGCATTATTAGTCCATTGTTTGTAGTGTTTTTAACCTTATCTTATACATAGCAAACTATGGTATTAGCAATACGATAGTTTTAATACATGGAAAAGTATGTATCAAGAAAAACTACTCTTTCAAAATCTTTTTCAGATCTTTTTTAAAAGAATGTGGAGGGTATTTTTGTAAACAAATACTTTTAAAAAAATAATTTAAAATGCATGATCAAACATTCGATAAGAACAAAATCCAACATAACTAATTTCAAAATTACTAAAATAATCTGTCCATTACTGTTCTTATACACCGTACCAAACCACCCCTAAATAGATTATGAAGTATACAAAAGGAATGTCCTGTTTCAGGTTCTTTTCAATTAGTCATAGTCAATACAGTTGAGAAATTTTGATAGCAACAAGTCATCGTTTCAACACCCTACATATACGCATTTAAACAAAGAAGATCTGGTTGGGATACTTTAGAGAACTAGAAGACCTTGAACTCTTATTAGGTTGTCACCCGGTGTTTGGTACTCATTTTGGGATCCTGACTAATCAAAATTATATGCTCAAGTGAGTTTAGCTAGTTACAATAAGTTACCAATTTTTTTTCCTCAAGTTAAACACATATCTAGGGAAGACACTTACCTAAAATTATTTTTTAAGTGATATAATTGTTCTTTCTACAAAATTACGTTGCGTATTGATCATGGCGTATCCAAATGATATGACGGAAGCATGAAAAAAACTTGTGAGGAGCGAGTCGACGAAAGTTACTTCAGAAATAATTAAAAAGGTAAAGTCAAATTATCCAGTTCTGTTAAATTGTATCGTGTAGTCGAAATTGTTGTGAGAAAGAAAGTAATATGTTGATGAAGCAACCATGATTAAGAGCTTGAAGAATTAAGAATAAATGAAAGTAATAAGTGGTCCAAGAATATTGATTAGTAAACCAACTTGCCAATATATGAAAATTAAACATGCATTTGAATATATAGATGGATAGGGTTTAATTTCTCTATGAAGCTGATGGTCCGACATTTTCATACCATATTTGAGATAGCCATTACTGTCATTCCTTTCCATTTGATTGCAAATGAGAGAGAAGCTAGCACATTGCTTTCATTCTTTAATGATCAGCTCTTGTACTAGAGTTCGAATCAACTTTAATCATAGAGTTTAAGTTTGATGACCAATGGGTCATTTTATGAATTAAGACTCCGTTCTAGGCTTATTAGTCATAAAAAAATTAATTTTAACTATCTCGATTTGCGTGCGTTGTCCAGACGTGAAACCGGAAAACTTTTATGTAAAAATATAAGAAATACTAATTTTTAGAATTTAAAGTTTGGTTTTAGTTGACTTGAGTCAACGTTTTAAGTAAACGGGCCCGGATCTGTGCTCCGACGATTTCGGTAGGTCCACAGTAAAATATGGGACTTGGGCGTATGCTGGGAATTGAATTCCGAGGTCCCAAAGCTTAGAAATCAATTTTTGAAAAAATTATTTTGCTGAATTATTAATGAAATAAAGAAAAGAATTAATGTTTGAAACCATTGGTATCGGACCCGCATTTTGGTTTCGGAGCCCGGTACAGATTTCTTATAGTATTTAAATACTATCTGTGAAATTGGGTGAAAAACGGAGTTTATTTGACGTGATTTGGACGTCCAATTGAGAAATATTGAACTTTAAGTGTTCTTGAGAAAAATGATGAGTTTTGAGGTTTAATTCATAGTTCTACATGTTATTTTCATGATTTGATCACCCGGGAAAGTCCGTATGGTGTTTTTAGACTTGCGTTCATGTTTGGTTTAGAGCCACGAGGGCTCGGGTGAGTTTTCGATAGGCCACGAAATGTTTTACACTTAGGAAGGTTTGCTGGTTTTCTATTTTCTGGTGCTCAGTTATTTAGTGCTTCGCGTTCGCGTAGCATCTATCGCAAACGCATGGAGTAAAAATTTAGCTGGGCCTTTTTGTTCTATGCGAACGCACCCTCCCCTCCGCGATCGCGATGTGTTACTGGGCCTGGGGGAGGGGGCTGGTCTTACACTATGCGAACGCGGCCTAGTGACCGTGAACGCGAAGGCCTAAGGAGCTAAAGCTCCGCCAAGGCCTGAAGAGCTAAAGCTCCGCGAACGCGAGCCCTGAGATGCGAACGCGTAGGACACTGGCCCGTTACCCTATGCGAACGCGGGCAGGCCCACGCGAACGCGATGAAGGCCTGCCCAAGTATATAAATTCAATTTTAAACACGGACATAACTCTTTTTCTTCCTATTTTTCGAACTACCAAGCCCTAGAGACGATTTTCTTCACCAAAGTTCATCCCCAAAGTGTAGGTAATGAATTCTAAACTCTACTCTTTGAATTACCCAATATTTTTCATCACTTTTAAATAAAAAATCAAGAATTTTCATGGTAAAAATTGAGGGTTTTGGTAGAACTAGGAAATTTCATGAAAAAATCGAATCTTTACCTCGAATTGAGGTCGGATTTCAAAACTAATTGCATATTCGGGCTCGTGGGTGAATGGGTAAATGGAATTTGGTCCGAACCCCGAGTTTGGACCAAGCAGGCTCGGGGTCGGGCTTTAACTTTTTTTGAGAAAACTTAGGAAAACCATAATTTTTCAGTAAAGTTGGTTCCTTTAGCATTAATTAATGATATTAAACTAATTATGATTATATTCGAGTGTGTTGGAGGTGAATTCGAAAGAAAAAGCGGTAATTGAGCAGTGAGTGGCCTGCAGAATTGAGGTAAGTGTTGTGTCTAACATTAGCTTGAGGGAATATGTGTTGTGTAACTACTTGCTACTTGTTTTGTTGCATAATCCAATGTATAGGTGAGGTGACGAGTACCTATACGTTGTGGTCAGGTCATACCATGCGAGTGAATGTTAATTCCTGTTATTTTGGTTGTCTTAAAGCCTATCATCTGTGATTATTGTTGTTAGTGAAATATTGAGAGATTTGTGTCCGGTTCCACCGAGATGAATATTATACTGAAAACTGAATTAAGATTGAAATGATAAATGATGATAGTAACTATGATGAAATATTGATTTCTCGTGAAATCCCTTTGAGAACATTGAGTTGAGATTTAAATATTAAATGGTGATAGAAACCACGATGAAATATTGATTTCTTGTGAAATCCCTTTGAGAACATTGAGTTGAGATTGAAATATTAAATGGTGATAGAAACTACGATGAAATACTGATTCCTTGTGAAATTCCTTGTTTTTTATATATGTTATTGATGATTTATTTTTTTATATTGTGAGGAAGAGTGTAAAGCACGAAGGGTGATATCGTACATGATTTATTTATATTGTGAGGAAGAGTATAAATCACGAAGGGTGATGCCGTGAATGATTTATTTATATTGGGAGGAAGAGTGTAGAGCACGAAGGGTGATGCCGTGCACGGTCTATTTATATTGTGAGGAAGATAGTAAAGCACGAAGGGTGATGCCGTGCATTCTTAAATTAAAATCTGGTGAGGATGAGAGTAAAAGCACGAAGGGTGATGCCGTGTATTCTATTTATTATTTGGTGAGGCTGAGAGTGTAAAGCATGAAGGGTGATGCTGTGCAAGTTTACTTTCTATTTTTAATTGCTAAAATTATTGTTGATCACTATCTGTGTTTGCCTTATTGTTTTCCTCATTACTTATGTTGAAAATTCTCCATCGCATGCTCCCTTCCCATTATTTGCTGTTATTCCCGTTAGCATGATTTCGATGTCCAGTTTTTATGTGGTGTCCCGTCCTAGCCTCGTCACTACTTCGCCGAGGTTAGGCTCGACACTTACGCAGTACATAGGGTAGATTGTACTGATACTACACTCTGTACTCTTTTGTGCAGATCCAGATACTGGCCAAAGTTAGAAGATCATAGTAGCTAAGCATTTTCGTTCGGAGCCACAAGATAGATCTGCTGGCGTTCGCAGATTTCTAGAGTCTCCTCTTTACTTTATAGACTCTGTTTTATTTCTTTCAGAACAGAGATATATTCTTTCATCCCATTATTTGTAGTATTCTTAGTAGTTCGTGAATTATGACACCAGACCCTGGTAGACTTATAGTTAGATATATTTAGTTCGAGGTTTGGTTTGTTCATTCGATTAGTATTACTATTCATGAAGATATATATATATATATATATATATATATATATATATATATATATATATATATATATAT